>JARACY010000825.1:0-74499 GCA_029255725.1 Scrobipalpa atriplicella
AGATGATTCTGTACTGGAATGACGTTTCTGATACGAACTCAAACTCGCTGTCACACTTGAGGGCTGATTATAAATACACTAAGCCTCGTATTTATAAAGCGATCTCAAGATTGAGAGCAATATTGAGTGCGTATTTGACAGGTAATTTTGTACTGAAATGACATTTCTGATACGAACTCAAACTCGCTGTCACTCTTGAGAGCTGATTATAAATACGGGCCTTAGGCAGACACAAACACAATTACCTGTCAAATCCGCACTCAATATTGCTCTCAATCTTGAGATCGCTTCACAAATACGAGCCTAAGACGCTGGCTAGAGAAATAAAGAAATCAATACTATGTATATTTTATTTCCTTTAGGCCCCGAAACCCGCAGTGTGATGAACAATGCCGTCCCTCGCTCCAAGATCGGTCGCCTGGACCTGCAGATCAACGACCTCACTAAAGTATTATTCGGAGCGACTCTGTTCATCTCATTCTTGATGATCGTGCTCAAAGGGTTCAATGGCCCCTGGTACGGGTTCCTGTTTAGATTCGTGCTGCTGTTCTCTTATATTATACCCATCAGGTGAGTTTTATGACTATGTTATAGGTTTAAATTATACAATACAAATAGGTTTGGGTGATATGATATCGACTAAACAGTCTGCCGATCGTCGGATCTTTCTTTCGCACTCACAGTGAAGGAAAGTGATCTGTTGATCGGCCGACTTAAAATTACAAGTGCGCGCAAAGGCTAAGTTTATAGCAATTTCCTACGCTTTATTACGCTAAAGTTTTCTAAAAACTAATTTTAAAACTTTTTTTCAGTTTGCGCGTTAACCTGGACATGGGAAAAGCTTTTTATTCGTGGACAATCCAGCGCGACAAAAAGATAGAGGGCACTGTAGTACGATCCACAACTATACCGGAAGAGCTGGGCCGCATTCAGTACTTATTGGCGGACAAAACCGGGACTTTGACAAAGAATGAGATGGTGTTCCAGAAATTGCATTTGGGCAACGCGCTTTTTGACAGGAGTAATTTTCATGAGGTGAGGAATAAGTAGACGAATAAATATAACAACTATAATTTATGGCTTCATTGTTGATGTTGCACTTATTTAAATAATACTATACTAGCACAGCCTAAAACAGTCAGCTTCGCAAAGAAAGTGGCCCGATTTTGATTTCTAGTTGGGCACTTAAATAAATGATGAATTCAAAATTGGCTCTGGGCTTAGGTGTCCTTTTTGCATAATTATGTCTGTATGCAAACCCAAAACCGTGCATGAAACCTTAAAAAATCTCTGATTACGACCATGTAAATAAAATAGCAATATTTTACCCTCGAACCAGCTTCCAACTTAACAATGATTATACTTTATAAATACCTACCCAAAGTTTATATCTTGTTTTCTCGGTAGGCATATATTTAATATCTTACATACATACATAAATATAAAATCACACCTTTATCCCTAATGTTACATTATAAAATTTATCTGGTAACTGTTTTCTTTTTTCGGTCAGCTAGATATTATAGCTTTTAATAAGCTTTTTTACAAACTAAACTTCTTTGCAGGTAGAAGCCCTCCTAACTCAATACGTAACCAACGACGCCCCATCGTTACCCACCTCTCCAGTAGGCTCGGAAGGCCCACTGGCCCCAACCCCTAGACAAGTGTGGAACGCAGTGCTGACTCTAGCTCTGTGCCACAATGTCACCCCCGTGTATGACATGGAGGGGACCAGAGAGGTGGACGATACGCAGTCTGGTAAGAAAACGTCGTATAGGAATCACGATATTATTTAAGTTTAATATCCGATATTTTCACTATACTCTACTATTAGAAAACTACTATTTCCAAAGATGCACATCGATGAAAAGCGTGGTACTCACCGTGAGACCTGGTTTTGTTTACGCTGGCTCCCACACCTTACAGAACGTAACACAGAAGTGCGATCACAGTTTAGTATCAAATAAGGTCAAATTCACAGGTCAAGTCCCATCATTTGCTCTGTTTGCTTGGCGACAGAAATAGGCAGGTAGATGGTACTTTTATGCGCGGGCTTTGCATGAAGCCCTACCATTTATCATCTCAACCAATCCTAGGCAAATTGTATGGTTTACAGATATGGGCAGCTCAGTGATGTCAGAGTCTTGTGGAGGGGCGGTGCCGCAGCAACAGCTGTGTGACTACCAGGCGTCCAGTCCGGATGAAGTAGCCCTTGTCAAGTGGACCGACATGGTAAGCATGTTCTACAGGAAATTACAGATAACATGTGTAACAATCTTCCATGCTGGACTGGGAGTGATAGAAAAACATAGAATGTGTCAGTTGCATCTCCTCCCGGGCATGCTGTAAAAATCAGCTAAGGGATATGAGGGTTTCAATATTATAATTTAGGCGATGGACTGACAACCTGTCACTATAGCAATATACAGATCCATCTGGAATAACCCTCAAAATTTGTCAGACGTGGCGGAACGACCTTTGTGTAGGGCGTTTACGCTCTGCCTACCCCATTAGGGATAAAGGCGTGATTATAATGTATGTATGTATGTCTGTGATTTCATTTAAAGTTTTAAACATACATGCACATTTTTAGGTATTTTCTACCCGTCTGCTACAAATTAACACATTGTTTTTCAGATGGGTATCTCACTTTACCGTCGTGACCTACATAACATCTCGCTGAAACTGCGTGCAGCTAATGAAATCATGCAGTTCACCATCCTGCAGATCTTCCCCTTCACCAGCGAGAGCAAGATGATGGGCATTATTGTACAGGTAATTTGATTTTATACTTTATACAAAAATATCTAGGTATTTATATCTACAATTTTGATACTTTAAATTAAAACTACTCATGAAACTGAACGACTTTCCCCTGAGAACAGTCGAAATATGATACAAAAGACATACATACATACATAAAATCACGCCTTTATCCCTATTGGGGTAGGCAAAGCAAAAACTACCTAAATAAAGGTAATTCCGCCACGTCTGACAAGTTTTGAGGGTTATTATATAGGTGATTATGTATATTGCTATAGTGACAGGTTGTCAGCCCATCGCCTAAATTGCAATACACTGAAACCCTCGATTCCCTTAGCTGATTTTTACAGCAATTTTTACAAAAGACCTTTCCTTAAAAATAGTGCCAGCTGGTACAGTGGGCATCCCAGAATGAAATTCTTATAACAACGTAGCATTTTGTTATAAGGTCTAGCCGTTTGGTAAGGTAACCGAGTCATTTGAATGGGTAACGCAATTTTTTCGAAAGTTGTTCAGTTTCATGTTTAGGTTTGGATAACACCTTATACTAATAAAAAGTCATCCTATCCTATATTTGTGTATTTTGTAACAGGAGGAGATAACAGGTGAAATAACATATTTCGTGAAAGGCGCAGACGTGGCGTTATCTCGACTTGTGAACTCCTATTGGCTGAGTGAAGAGTGCAAGCGATTGGCGGCCGATGGACTCAGGACAATGGTCATCGCCAGGAGGAATCTCACTAAAGAAGAATACGCTGCTTTTGAGGTAAAATCTACTTCTTTCTTCTTCTTCTTCTTCTGTCATCTGGGTATGTGGAATACCGTGGAATGGCGAACCTCCCGATTGACCCGATGAGTGACAGTTTTCAAACCGCATTCAATCACCTTTCTAAATATCATTTTTCATTAGACTAACTTCCTTTACTTCCATGCTGGAGTGGGAGCGATAGAAAAACATAGAATGTGCCAGCTGCATTTCCTCCCGGGCATGCTGTAAAAACCGGCTAAGGGATTCGAGGGTTTTAGTATATTGTAATTTATTCGATAGGCTGACAACCTGTCACTACAGCAATATACAGATCTATCTTAAACAACCCTCAAAACTTGTCAGACGTGGCGGAACGATCTTTGTTTGGATCGTTGACGCTCTGCCTACCCCTTTAGGGATACAGGCGTGATATTATGTATGTATGTATTAGACTAAGAGTAAAAGAGTGTAATTTATTGTGTCTTTTTTTTCCGAATGAAATACAAAAAAATATGGTGGTAATATTTCTCGCAGGTGGAATACAAAGAAGCCCGTTTGAGCGTAAACAATCGCAACGAGAAGACATCGGCAGCCATGACTAAACTATACTGCGGGTTGCAAGTACTTGGACTGACTGGAGTCGAAGACAGGCTAGCTGACAACGTGCCCCGGACTTTAGCCATGCTGCGCGCCGCCGGGGTCAAGGTCAGTTGAGGTCAAGTTCAAGGTTATACTGCGGGTTGCAAGTGCTAGGACTAACTGGAGTTGAAGACAGGCTAGTTGACAACGTGCCCCAAACATTAGCCATGCTGCGCGCCGCCGGGGTCAAGGTCAGTTGAGGTCAAGTTCAAGGTTATGCTGCGGGTTGCAAGTGCTAGATCTGACCGGTGTGAAAGACAGGAGCGTTGTCACGTGCCCCGGATATTAGCCATGCTGCGTGCTGTCGGGGTCAAGGTCAAACCCTGATTGTGTGAAGAAATATTTACATTAAAATTTTAACAATTTCACCTTAATAAAGTGGATCATACGTTCTAAGAAGAGGATTTGTGTGATTTTATACATGCACGTTTTTTCCTAAAATTATGACCTCTTTCAGATCTGGATGCTGACCGGCGACAAGTTAGAAACAGCTCTATGCATCGCGCGCTCGCTGCACCTCGGCGGCGGCAGCAGCTGGCACGTCGCCGAACAGTGCACCTCGCGCAGAGATGCGTATACATTGCTGCAGGCACTCAGTGGAACAGACGAGGAGAATGACCTCATCATCGAAGGAGAGACTCTTGAGGTAGAGTTGCCAACTATGCTGAAAATACAATTGAAACCAATATTTGAGGATATACTTTAAATATCGTGAGATATCACATTATTAATCTTGATTATTGTTATAAAGAGTGGACGTTAGCGACATCTATCGTATTTTTTTAATTCTTAATTTTCCAATGCCAGATGTGCCTCAAACACTACGAAGAGGAGTTGGTGGGCATCCTGCGTCGCTGCTCGGGGGTGGTGGTGGCGCGCTGCTCGCCCACACAGAAGGCGCGTGTGGCGAGGCTGTTGAGGAACAGGGGACTGGTGGTCGCAGCTGTGGGGGACGGGGGGAACGACGTCGCCATGATACAGGAGGCAGATATGGGTAAACGAAAAAAAATATGCTGAAAAACGTAGAATGTGCCAGCTGCATCTCCTCCCTGCATGCTGTAAAAATCAGCTAAGGGAATCGAGGGTTTCAGTGTATTGCAATTGAGGCGATGGGCTGACAACCTGTCACTATAGCAATATACATAATCATCATCTGTATTAGCCCTCGAAACTTGTCAGACGTGGCGGAACAACCTAGGTATGTTTAGGTCGTTTTTGCTCTGCCTACCCCATTAGGGATACAGGCGTGATTTTATGTATGTATGTAAAAAATATACCGGGTGTAAGGGACAGCGTCCCGCAAACTGATAGGGGTTGCTCAGTCAACAATACTGAACACATATCACCAGGATTTTTTTTCAGAAAATGAAATGAAAAAAAATTTGCTTTTCCATACAAATTGTCTGATCGATGTGGTCATTTTGTATGAAAAAGCCAATTTAAAAAAAAAAACCTTCTGGTAGTTGTTCAGTTTCGTTGACTGAGCAACCCTTATAAGTTTGCGGGACGCTGTCCCTCACACCCCGTATACGCCTTGCCGGAGAAATAAATCAGTTATTGACCATTATGTACCGATGAAAGTCAGCTTCTGTAAGTTTACGGTTTTTATACAATGATGCCGATTCGAAAACAAACACACTTAACTTAAAAAAAAAAATCGTACCTATCATTTTCTGTCTTGAGTGAACAGAAAAGGACAGCACTGTTGACAAACTTATTTTAATCTTGTCAGTTACAATTCGTTCAGAAACATCTCTAAGGATTTTAGTCGATCGATATCCTCCCGCATCATGACTTATTATCCGTAGATTCTTGATTTGACAGGATTATAAATAATTAATTAGTTCATCCATCCTTTCTATTCTCTCATTGCAGAAAACAACAGATATAGTTTTATTTTAGTTAAATCTTGTTTTCATCGAATCAGGGCCAACATTTTTCATTTGTCCCTCCAGGTGTGGGTATAGAGGGCGCTGAAGGTCGCGCGGCTTCCCTCGCCGGTGACGTCAGCATCCGGGAGTTTTCTAACCTGGCAAGATTGCTGCTGGTGCACGGACGAAGATCCTTCATGAGATCTGCTGCGTTATGTCTGTTTATAGTGCACCGAGGACTGATTGTTTCTACTATGCAGGTGAGTGGTTCCTTACAGAAAAATGCCAGGTGCAATCATAATTTTGCACATTAATAAAATGATTTTATTTTCTTCCAACCTCCATGTTTCAACTGATCTTATTCATTGTAATGGTAAAATTATTAACCTTGTTTAACCTTAATACCGGGTGTTAGGGACAGCATACCAGAAACTGATAGGGGTTGCTCAGTTAGGAAACAAAATAACTTAACTTTTACAAGAAATTTTTTTCAGGTATAAGTTTTTTTTCTTTTCCATACAAATTGTTTAATCGAGGTGATTATTTTGTATGGATAAGTCATTTTTTTTTCTGAAGGAATATCCTGGTAAATGTTGTTCAGTTTCGTTGACTGAGCAACCTCTTTCATTTTCTGGTACACTGTCCCTTACAGCCCGTATAAGAGGTGACTTTTTTTTTAATCGTATGGCGTTAGTACATCAGAGGTGACTAATCCACAAGACCTCATTTTTCATTAGGTACTGAAATAAATATACAGTTTCAAAGATTTTGTGATGCGTAACACGGTATAATTTTTTTTTGATACAATATTTTTTGCGTTATTTAAAAAAAAATATTTTTTGGACAGAGTTCGGTTTTCTGTCATAATATCCTTTGCCTATTACCTATGCATACGAAAAAAAAACTGACAATCAATCAAGTTGTCACTTTTTTTTTGTTCTTGGCAAAGGGAAAAGTTACACACGGACGAACTTTGTGACTTACGACCTTTTAGAATAAATCATATTTCAAAAAATTATTTTTTTTTTAAAGAAAGGATAATTCGACATAGTTACAATGAAAAGTCTCTAAAATAGTGATAATCTATCCATAAATCAATTAAAAGTTTCATGTCAAAATAGTGAGGTGTCATGGATTATACAACGTGTAACAGAAAATATATGCATCGAGAAATGTGTGAATCTACCCATGAAACTGAACAACTTTCCCTAAGGAAGATAGGTCGAAAAACGAAAAAAAATTGTGACCTTTCATACAAAATGCATCAGTTGAACGTTGATAGCGTATTTAGTATGGGCAGTCAAATTTTTTTTTTCGTATTTCGACCTATGTTCCTTAGGGACAGTTGTTCAGTTTCATGGGTAGATTCACACATTTCTCGATGCATATACCCTTTCTGTTACACGTTGTAATTAATAATTTTGTACATTTACAGGCTGTTTTCTCGGTGGTGTTCTATTTCTCGTCTGTGTCGCTGTACCCCGGGTTCCTGATGGTCGGCTACGGAACTGTATTCACTATGCTACCCGTCTTCTCATTGGTAAGTTCATGTTAAATCATCATGGGGTGCCATCTTCATAAGAATAAGAATAAGAATATACTTTATTGCACAGAAAATAAAAGATACAAGAAAAGAGAAATGATACAAATAGTAATACAAATAGGCGGCCTTATTGCTAAGCAGCAATTTCTTCCAGGCAACCGTAAGGGCACAGGAAAATAAAAATTAAACAAGTGGGCTGGCATACATTTCATTTCATATTGAAGTTTGGAAGTCAGCATTCGGTATACCCTCCGGTCCTGGGATACACTCTTCATCTCGTGGTGCTGCCGTTCGGTTTCATACTAAAACAAAATCTTAGGCCCGTATTTATAATCAGCTCTCAAGAGTAACAACGAGTTTGAGTTCGTATCAGAAATATCATTCCAGTACAAAATTACCTGTCAAATCCGCACTCAATATTGCTCTCAATCTTGAGATCGCTTTATAAATACGAGCCTTAGTAAACATTCTTCTTCTTCTGTCATTTGGATTGTCGGTTCGACAAACAATCCAGTGATCCCTGATGTCAGAGCTTTTTAAACCGCCCAATATAATAGGTCTTTGGGTTTGCGCAACGACCGCTTTCAGAGAAGGTAAGGCGGTTTTCACACTGCCGGCGGAATACGCCGCGTAGGGCGGATATTGTCTATGGTCCATTGTTCTGAACAATGGACCATAGACAATATCCGCCCTACGCGGCGTATTCCGCCGGCAGTGTGTAAACCGCCTAACCGTAACCGACAGCTTATCGTGCATTCCGAAGCACAAAATCATCTTTCTTCACAGACAATTAGGTGATTCAGTCTACATTGTCCTAACCAAACTGGGAAAAGTCTTGCAAAGTGTTAACTTTGTGTTTCCACCGCGGGAATCAAATCTCTGAATCGAGAGCCGGATAATTTAGTGTATACTTTTGTTTTAGGTGTTGGATAAAGATATACCGAGTTCGACAGCGCTTCGACATCCACAGCTCTATAAACAACTGACCAAAGGAAGGCAGCTCTCGTACAAGACCTTTTATATTTGGACTGGAATTTCAATTTATCAAGGTTAGTTTTGATATGGTGCTTACAATATGAACTACTAATACATGAACTTTACAATCATCATCATCAGCCTGTATCAGTACTACTGGACGTAGACCTCTCCCATGGCACGCCACTCAGCTCGGTTTTCAGCCGTTCTCATCCAACTTATCAGAACTTTGTAATATTTAATACCAAATAAATTTATTTCTATTCTATTCTACTTGCTTTGTTTGTGTTTGGGAATGCCAGTGCCTTAAAGATGTCTAGCCCAGGCAGCTCGCTTCATCATCGACTCTTTCTAGTTGACATCTGACCTAAACTAAAGCCAAAAACAAAACCATTTCTTATAAAATAAAACAGGTAAATTACTTTAAGTAAAATCTATATTACTCTATATTATCTATACTATCTCCTACTAGCTTTGTCTCTCTATGCCATTGAGTCTGGTCTCTTAATCCTCTCCTTTCACCCTCCAGGCGGCGTAATAATGTACGGCGCGCTAGTATTATTCGAGGACCAGTTGATCCACATCGTGGAGATCAGTTACACGGCGCTCATCCTCACAGAACTCATCATGGTGGCCATCACCATCGTCACCTGGCACCGGCTCATGATCCTAGCTGAGTTAGTCAGCTTGCTCATGTACACCGCCACTTTGCTCATCTTTACCACGTATTTCGGTGAGTGCATTAAATTACCTGATACCTTTTTTTTTATTAGCTACAATATTCCACTGATCCTTGATCGGAGGGTAATTGTTATCATGTAACTAATTAGTTGCCAGCTCATATAAAGAACGTGTAGCTAAGTAAGGTGACGACTTTAGTCCGAATGTAACAGTATTTAGCCTGATACACCTGACTGGATTTTCCCTCTAAAAGTCCGAATGATTAAAAACCAGTAGTGTTTTAAAATTTATAGTTAATTTAATAAAACTAAGATTCGGAGCGATTCCTGAACAAATCAAAAGCGTATTCCTTTCTTTGTACAACAGACGGTGACTTCATAAAACACTGGGATTTCTGGTGGAAAGTAACAACTATCACACTCGTGTCGTGTCTACCTCTCTATATCGTCAAGTACATGCACAGCAAGTGGAGCTTGCGACAATACAAGAATTTGAAGAAAACATAACTGTTGCACTGCCTAGCTTTATTATTATAGCCTGACCGGTGACTAAAAAGACCTACCATTGAGGTACCACAGAGAAGGGAAGTCCATAAGCCCTTCTCATATTCTATCTTCTGTCTTTCTCTCTTCAGTTGTTTTAGTCAGTGGTCATGCTATAAATATGTTGATTTGTCGTTTGTGGTAATAGAAACTGATAAATTATCAGTAGAAGCATAAAGATGTTATTTTGCTGTCACAATTTCTTTTGCGCTGCGCACTTCGTTTTAATAATGATTGATTCTGATTCTGATTCTGTATGTTAGGTAATCGCTTTTATGAGGAAATAATAGAGAGAGAGAGAGAGAAATATAGGCTTACTCAGTCTCTTATTACAACAAAATTAAATGATAAATCAGCAACATCTTTCAATTTATTTAATTCTGTCTCGACTCTTCTAGTATAATAAGTGAATACGATCTTGTATATTTTGAATTTTGCTTGTTTAATACAAAATTTCACATACTCACAATTATTTTTAAATATGTAGTATAATTTAAGCAGCTAAATAAGATCTATTTCACTAGTATTGATGATTGGAAGCAGCAAATCCTATTATAACTTTATTTCTTTATAAGTCAATAATATCTACATACCATTTACTCTGCTGATAAGCACCGGTAATATAAGTTTAACTTTTATATTAGATATGGCCCCTAATTTTAATGGCCTCGATTCACGCCGTCCAGTTACTAATTCTAATTCTTAGTAGCGCTGTCACTTTCTTACATTTGACATAAGAACAGGATAGCAAATAAACACATGACTTTGACATTCCTAATCTGACATTAAATTGCTTAAATTTGACATTTGATTGCTTATTTAACGTAAAATAAGGAACATGCTCTATGCTCGGTTCTTATTTAAAGCAGCTTCTGTCGAATTAGGAACGTCAAACACATGTGTTTATTCACCTGTTCTTGTGTCAAAGTAAATAAAGTGACAGCGCTATCTTAAAATTAGTTAAGAATGTGGCGGCCAGAATCGAGGGCATTGTATACCTTGAAAATGGCCTTAAATTACAATGAGATTTTATTTTTTTCTATTTCTTTACGTATTATATACCTAGCAGTAATTTTAAGTGATACCATATATACCTTTAAACTATATATTATGTTTAGATGCGTTCGAAAAATCATAATTTTTATATTTTGTATTCTTTTTTGTTGAAGTATTATTTTTATAAGTATTTCCAACTCAGTTTCAGAATAAAGCTAAACAAAGTTTCATGTCTTAAAATCGAAGATCTTGTTTCTAAAATCTGTTTTAGCTATTAGATATGACAACATAATGAAATAGTTGTTTTAGTAATTTAACTAATTTGCGAACACGTATAATTTATTTTTGAAATGTATTTTTGTATAAAAAGACATGTAACTTTGTTTACCTTTATTCTAAAACTGAGTTGAAAATATGTTTTTATTTTTGTCATTTTGTATCTCGTTCGATATACTGAGATACTAACTGAGATAGTACTGTGATTTCAATTACTGTAGGATAGTAGTTAAGCTAGAATGTGCATATTCCGTAGTTAGGTAGAGAAAAACATGGTTATTGTGTGACTATCGAATACTTGCAAAAGTATTGTTATCGAAAATGAAAGCTGACTTTTACAGCATGCCCGGGAGGAGATGCAGCTGGCACATTCTATGTTTTCTATCACTTCCAGTCCAGCATGGAAACTAATGGAATTCTTTTTAGATTATCTGAAGTTCATCACATTTACAAATATATTATTGTAAGTATTCGATAAATATCTATTTTCTTTATATAGAAAACTAGGTAGTATATAAAATGGAGGAGAATTTGTAAGCAGTTATAGTATTTACAAATGAGGTACAAATTATGTTATTGTGATAGACTATTTATTTCACCATGTATCAAATCGAAGATGTTTTTTAGTTAAATCTTTATGTATATATGTACCACTGTTTTGATTGTGACTATGAAATGCATTTGTTTCAATTAGTACTTGCGCAAACAATATTATACAACGTGTAACAGAAAGGTATATGCATCGAGAAATGTGTGAATCTACCCATGAAACTGAACAACTTTCCCTAAGGAAACACTTCAGTTTCATGGGTAGATTCACACATTTCTCGATGCATATACCCTTTCTATTACACCTTGTATACATATTAATACGATTCAAATCTGAACTAAAAAAAAAAACTATTCATGGCGATGTGCAGAAAACTTGCACTCTTCATTCCATTGTAAAAAATCTTTAGATTCTATTATTTGTAGGTGTGTGCCGAAACACGTACATTATTTTTTTCTCACGACTGCCGCTCGGCCATAATTGTGGTTGTGTGTACTGACAGCACCCATGTGTGTGTAACCACGGGTTTACTATGGCGCTCTCGCACACTAAGGTAATGTGCGTGTGGGTTCATTTACACACAGAAGTATGGCAAACTGGCAGCCATCATCATTCGCTTGCCCTTAACCCATTTATTTGGGGTCGGCGCAGTATGTTTTCTTCTTCCATTCATCCCTGTCAGCCGTCAGTTCAACACTCACACCTGTTTTAGACATAATTATCATCTTTCACACAGTCCATCGATCTTTTCTTTGGTCGTCCTCTCCCAACATATCTGTCCACATTCAAATTCATTATCCTTTTGCCTACATAACTTTCATCCCTCCGCATAACATGCCCATACCATTCAAGGCGATTCCCTCTCATCTTGTCTGTTATGGGCGCAACTTTCAGGCTTCCTCTTAAGTACTCATTCCTTATCTTGTCCATTCTTGTTACTCCACACATCCATCTCAACATCAGCATTTCCGCAACATGAACTTTCCTTTCATCTATCCATCGCTTTCATAGCCCAATACTCTAATTCATACATGACGACAGGACTTATGACGCTCTTGTAGATTTTCCCTTTCAGCCTGACGGGCATTATGGCAAACCGGCAGTCGTGAGATAAAAAAACTATAGGCACCCACCTGCTTGCATCCGGGTGCGTATTCTGTTCCGGTTTGAATCTATTGAACACTGTTATTGTTTTAGAAAATGTTTACGTTATTATTTAAACTCAAGCAAGCATATTTATTGCTAAGACCAACATTGTCCTTGTATGTAAAGTTATTTACTGTGCAAATTAAATTTAAGCTATACATAATTTAATTATTTTATTTTAACTGAAGGCTCCCAAAATTAATTTTATATTCATTTAGAATAGGTAGTAAAGCAAAGTTAGAAATATTTTCCAGCAACTATATAATTCTCATAAATCTTAAATATTTCTTAAATAATCTTCATGTCTTACAATAATACTACTAACTAAAACAAATATAATATTACTAACTAAAACATACCAAAAATTACCTCGTAAACATTCCTATCAAATGACTAAGTTTTACTACTGTTGTTTGGCGCAGTTTTATTAGAACTTTGATCGAATTCTGTAATAGTAATAGACTTGATACCCGGTTCTTGCATCCTTCTCGACTTCCGTGCTTGAGATTTTGTGCTCGAGCTTCCAGAATTCTCTGAGGTGTAGCTGCCTGACCAACAAGATTCGCTCATTTGTTCAAAGCGGGTCATTTCGGACTGGGTGACAGTGGTTGTTGAATACATCGGCGTTGTCCTTTTCAACCTCGGCGTTTTCTGTGGAGTCTTTTCTATCATCAGTTGCGCCACTGTCGCTTCTATTTTCGGAGGACTTCTTGGGCTTCTTTGCTGTGGAGCTGGCGAACGACAGATAGGGACAACTGTTTGATTGAATGGACCCTCGTCTTCTGAAGACGAAGTCTCCGTTTCGCTAAGCTCTTTGTCGCTCATTACAATCGACATGACTTTCTCTGTATTCTCGTTGAGATCGTACACTTTTTGTGTACGTACGGTGCCTACATCAGAAGCAGACCTGCTGTGTTTTTTAAATGGTCGTCGTTTCGTAGTTTCTGTGCTGCATCTTTGGACGCTCTGAGGAGGCAGCACAATTGGAAAATTCGTATCGACGTTCCCATAGTTGACCATTCTGTTCCCGGGCTGGAATGTGTTTCTTCTCCCTGCGCAATTACATCCGCCCGAAGGTCCGCAAATCCAAGTGTAACAGACATGCAAAAAGCATATTGCCGATGCAACCAAGAGAACTATGTACGCGTAAGACATCGGTGAACTGGTGTTTATGTCAAACGTAATTTTTTTATCAAAGAAATTCGCCGCACTGCTCCAACTGGAACCTTGGTCGAAGTGTTTTTCATACAGGTTGCGCCGTGATAATCCTTTTCCATAATTTTGTACTGCAGCAGCAATCCTGAGTACTCCGCCGTAGCCTGCGTACAAGCCTTCGTCCATCAGATGAGGTGCGACGTACCTCTTCATCCAATGCCACAGCTCGTTGTTGAAGTTGACGAAGTCTCCGTGGCGACATTCTTCGGGGGACTTTCGCAGAATGCACCGAGCTGCAGTGGTGTAATACTTCAAGAGGATATTCTCTGAACTTGGTGAGGAGAGACTGACTAATCCTCCGGATTTGAAAGGTAAAGACAAAGCTGCTGGACTTGCTTCATTGTCTACCACAGGTGTGGGTATGTGAATGCAGTTACGATTATATCGCTTGACGACCAAGCTCGAGCATGGATCAAACGGCTTTCCGGAGCCTATGAGTATCTTACCAACAGTCAAATTAGACGGCAGTGGAATTGTGTTCGGATTTTTCCAACCATACCCTTGTGTATTCAAGAGGACCTTTACAGAATCATAGAAATTGTGCAACTCTCTTACGCTTCGATAAGGTATGTACCCGGCGTAATATGCAAATCTAGCGTTAGGAAGAATCTCTCTCCTCATGTGCCCTCCTATCGTGTCTGCTAGAGCTTCCTTGAGGATCATCTTACTGCGAGAGTCTTTATTGGATTCAACAAAACGCATTGCATTTTTGAAATATTTCAACGTGTCCTTATTATATTTGGCTGTTACTTTGTCAGGAGGAAGGGACGGCAGCGCAATATGTTCAAAGATCAGCCGAGCTTGCAATTTACACAGGTCATCTCGGCTCCAGCATTCTTTGGCATTCCGTTTGAAGAACAAGACGCTGCCGACATTATTGTTCAAATCCAAGCAGGTAGCTTTAGAGAGCAAGAATAATATTATAAGAAGTAGCATTGATTTTTCTAAAGATAAATCATTTTAACTTTAGTTTGGATTGTTGTGCTTGTGTTGATTTTTCAACTTTCAGTGACGAATGTGACGAATGCTGTCAAAATGGTCTTTTGCTCGTTCATCCAAAGAGGTCCTAGCCTGTAAGTACCTAAGAACACCGTTACACCCTGTATATTGGACATATTACTTTTAGATATGTGAAAAGCACGAAATCTTTTTCTATCATAATTATCTGAAAGAACATGGAAAGAATCCAACCCTTGGTTGGACAAAATAAAAATAGGATAAAACACCCATGCCTCCGTGGTTCGAATCTCATTTCGAGTTAGGGCCATGATTAGGACAGTGCAGAATGAATTGTTTGTCAAGAATGGATTCTGTGCTTCGGAGGGCACGTTAAATCTGACGTCGGTCAGTTCCGATTCGGGTCACGAGAAAATCGATCATCAAGCATTAAATTTAAATTCGGATACATCATAGAATACCAATTATATTTTAAAAAAAACATAAACATTTTTATTTAATATATTTTATTATACCCGCAATTATACCTGAACTAAAAACAACTTTATAAAGTAATAAATTAGAGTATTTTAAATAGACAATCTCCCCCCATAAGTCCGCAGACTGTGGATGAGCCCAATAAAAAAATCGGAAATTTACGGTTTTTGATTGTGTATCCGATTCCAAAATTTTCTGACAAGCAAAATGACATTTGTTGAAATTGAAATTGACGTTAGCCGAAAAAACGCAGTTTTCCGCCGGGCTTTGTTTGATTTAATAATTTTCCAGTGATAATAAAATCATAAGTGTCTCGTCTCGTCAGCTCTTTAATTAATGTAACTCTCGATCGCAAAGATGTCAAGGGTAAGCCTAAGCATTAATAAGTAAAAATGCAAACCATGCGACATGGTGCCAGTTTTTTCGCGCAATTTGTTTTAGGGCCGTTTAAATATATTTTTAGACTATAATAGCGAGAAGAATATGTTGCATATATGATTTTTTAGGGGCTGGATGTACCCACTAAGAAAATGCTCTATTATATTTTAAAACCTTACGAATATTTCAAGTATGTGCTTTATTGTAAAGATAAATCTCGATTTGACGGGGATAATTTTGATAAAAAATGCTATAGGGTTATGCGACCTGCATTATGCCAAAAGTAATAAATTCTAACAACAATAAAATTATTACAGGACATCAGATCATTCTTCCAGCCTAAAAAGGCGCCAGCTAAACCCGCAAAGCCTTTGATTATTGATGATGATGATGATGATGTTATACCAGAGTCTCCAGATGTTCAAATTAAGAATAAGGTAATTATGGAATAGTAATCAACCCAATACTGCTTAGAAATTTGATCTGCTATACCTAATAGACCAGCCTGGAGATGATTCTCTGCCCATTGTCATATAGTAAATTCTTTTATACATATTTACACTGTAATAACTGAATGGGCATACCTAAAACTTATATTTAAATTTCAGAAAAAGGAGTGCAAGAAAAAGAGATGCATAAGTGATTCAGATGAAGAGATATTTGGTTCTAAGAAAAAGAAAATTGATCTTGAACCAAATAAAACATCTAATAAGAAAGATAAAAGTTCTAACAAACCCGCTCTGAAAGAGGTTAAGGCTGTTGATCTATTTGGTAGTGGACCAATAAAAAGAACAGAACCTCTTGTCAAGAAAGAAAAGAAGAAGACGGAAACTGGTATCCATTCTGATGAGGAATTTGAAAAGAGCTTGCTAGAAGTTGATGCTGATGCTTTGGCTTCAGATATCAAGGAAGAAAAACCACCTGTTAAAGAAACTAAGGAAGAAAATACTCCAACCAAACACCACAGTGAACCAAATAAACAAAAAGAAAAACACAAATCAAAAGATAAGTCACCACACAAATTAAATGGCGACAGCCACAGTCAAGAAATTAAAGCTAAAGAACACAAATCAAAAGATTCAAAGCATTCAGATTCAAAGAGGAAAGATACCAAAACAGAACACATATCTCCTAAAAAAGATAAAAATGAAGGTGTATCTTCAGTTTTCTTTGATAAGAAAGACTCACACAAAGATAAATCAAGTAAGAAAGAAAGCTCTAGTCATAAAGAGGAAAGGAAAGAAGAGAAAAAAGAGGTAGCAGGAACTTCCAAAGAGAAAAAAAGAGATTTCAGTGAATTTGTAGACAGTGATATCAGTATCATAGAGGATCATGAGGAACATAAACCTAAGAAGAAGAAGCTGGATAAAAGCTTGAATGAATCTGGTAAGAAACATTAATGAAATATGATTGTTTAGTTAAAAAAATAACAAGTCAAACCTAACAATTTATAGCCCTTAAAGCAACCACCCCATATCTATTAATTTGCACCGCTGTCCATGCATTTTCCATGGAAAGTCTAAGTTTATTTTTCATTTCAGCTTATGGTCTTAAGGTGCCCATACACACGGAAGATACTGTAAGATATCGCTCATAGCTCTACATCTTTTCCCACGGTACCCTTCAAGTGATTTTGTGTTGTATCGGGACGTCATAAGGTTTATTTTCGGTATCGTACGATCTGAGCTATGAAAATATATCTTATAGGCGGTGTCTATGGGCATCTGCGTATCTTTTGGCATTAAGCAGTACGAAAATAAACCTTATTACATCCCGACAGAACACAAAATCGCTTGAAGGGTGCAGTGGGAAAATATTTTGAAAGATGTCGGGATATGAGATATATATCCCATATTATCTGCTGTGTCTATGGGCACTTTTAGGAGAGAGTTGTCTAATATCAGTTTAGATTTATTTCCACTGGGTTTGACTTATTAAAATACCCTTTTGTTACATGTTGTACATTATGAATGATTCACCCCTCCCTACCACACTTTGTACTATGATGCTATTGTGTTTTAGCTTTTGAAATCAAAAAGCTTGTTCCAACATGTTACAAGCTTTCTGGGCTCCTATGATTGTTCTACTCATCATAAATGTTGTGGTAGAGTTAGTATACTAAGTTAATCATTGCCTGTTTCTATAGTTTATTTGTAGAGAATCATTTTTGCAATATCATATTAATGTGTAAAGTTACTTTACTGAAGTATGTGTAATGATAAGAGCATTACTCTCAGCTGTTAATCTGTGGTTATCGGTGCAGTTGGCACTATTAATACCACTGTTTGTTATAATATTATATGTTAAAATAAATTCGTGTGGATAAGACTAGTGAATTACAGAGTTTTAACTTGTGAATTATTTTTAGCTTTGACAGATGAGGAGAGACATGAGCGGAGGATGCAGTCCGCTGCACTGTACAAGAGCTACTTGAACAGGTCTGGGCCTAAGCATTTGGGAGCTAAGGAAATACCGGAGGTTTGTGTTTGTTCAGCCATTTTATTTCATCTCAATTGTATGTTTGTCTTTCTTTTTTTAGATGTATTGAAAAAGTTAGTTTTATCATAATTTTAAGCACAAAAGCAAAAGCCCTTAAAATCGAATATTATAAAAGTTTATTTTTACAAGCTTAGGAAAACTACTAGCTGTGCCCGCGACTTCGTACGCCCGGTATGTAGGGAAAACACGCAGTGTCGAACATACTGAAAACGCTTCTCCGCGCGTAGGAGTGGGATCTGCTAGCCCGCGCGCTGAAGCGTGTTTCTCATTGTCTTATCTTTGTCTTTGTATAAAAAACAGGCTTCCGCGCGGGGGCTAGTAGGAAAACTATTGAATATCTTACCATTTATCTTATTTATTTTATATATTATGCCTATGTTCCTTTTTTTAATATTGTCATGTTTTTCGCAGGGTGCTCCAAATTGTCTTCTGAACTGTGCATTTCTTCTCACCGGAGTGCTGGATTCATTCGAAAGAGAAGATATTTCAGATGCTATCACCAAGTATGGAGGCTGTGTCAAAAACAGCATTAGTAAGAAGGTAAAAATATTGTTCAGATCCATGAGTAGAGTCATACATAACATGTCATCTATACGGGGTGTAAGGGACAGCATTCCGAAAACTGATAGGGGTTATTCAAGGAAACTGAACTACTATCACCAGGAAATTCTATCAGGAAATGTTTTTTTTTTTCATACAAATTGTCTGATCGAGGTGGTCATTTTGTATGGGAAAGCCAAAAAATATATCTTCTCCTGAAAGAATTTTCTGGTGAAAGTTTTTCAGTTTCGTTGACTGCTTACACTCGGTATAGAAATAAGTACGACTTATTTTCCTGTGCTATAAAGTATCTCTCCATTTCAACTATCAAAACTCAATTTTAGGTAACCCATGTATTAGCTGGTGAAGATGCTGGTCCAGCTAAAATGGCGAAAGCACAAGAGCTCGGCATCAAAATAATATCTGAAGATGAATTCCTACAAATGATAAAGGATTCAACAAAGAAATCATCAAGCAACAAATTGGATATCAAAAAGGATACTAAAAAAGAAAAGAGTCCATCTAGAAAAACACCTAAAAAAGAATCACAAGATAAATCAGAAAAGAAAGATAAAGACAAATCTGACAAAAAGGAAAAAGACAAAAATTCACTAGAAAAAGAAAAGAAATCAAATCATAAAGTTGAATCAAAGAATCATGATAAAGAAAAAAGTCAGGAGATCAAAATCAAAGATGAAAAAGCTAAGAGCCCCAAAAAATTTGAGCATACAAAATCTTTTGGAAATAAATCAGAAACAGAATCAAAATCCAGTTCGTCTCTAAAACAGGAAATTAATGGTAAATGTTGTTCCTTTGTTGTTATTCCTGAAACTACTGATTAACATAAAAATAATGTTTCCAATTTATATTTCTAGGGATAACAAGTCAAAAATCGAAATCATCTGATATTCTCCCGGCAAATTCAATCATGTGGGTGGAGAAATACAAACCACAGAATATAAAACAAATCATCGGTCAACATGGCGATGCCAGCAATGTTAAGAAGTAAGTACCTAGAGGGGTCTTCACTTTGCTTGCGGGCCGGTGGGTCAGGCGGCAAAACCCGAAATTTGTTGTTATGTTAATTTGTTGGTAACATGTAAAAATTTCAAATCTTAAAAGTATTGTGTTATAATATAATTATTGAATAATTATTAATATTTTTTATTGGTCAATATATTTTTCTCTTAAATTGCGGCCCGCCAAACAAATTTTTAAGGAAATTTGGTCCGTGGGGTCAAAAAGGTTGAAGACCACTGCTAGTACTTACCTAAATTAAGATAAACAGGCTACTAGGTAACTACCTCCGTGGTTTAGTGGTCTGAACCATGGGTTCCTGATCCGGAGGTCGTGGGTCCGATTCCCTCAGGGAAATTAAATTATATTTTTCAATTTATCATTTTGTGCGATTTTCCCTAGTTTGGCTAGGACAATGCAGACTGATGGTCTGGAAAATAAAGGATTCCGTGCTTCACAGGGCACGTTAAGCTGTCGGTCGCGGTCGTTGTCTTTTTTTATTACTGGGGCGTACCCGTGAAACGAGGTGATTAGTATTATACTCGCCACGCTTGCAGGGAAGTCGGTTTATACTACACGGGCGAGAAGTCACCTCATCAATTTTTAAGTTTTGCTACAGATTCCTTTTTTTTTTTTTTTATACACACAAACATTACATTAGTTTATAAAATGGTATCATAAAACCTATAAAGTCAGGTTTGTCTTGAAACCATACTTCCTCGCTTAAGGTTACACTTTAATCATTAAAAAACTAAAAATATACAAGTACGTACTATAAAAATCCAGCACAGAGTTATGTCACAGTTATGACTAACACAGATAATTCAAGATCTGTGCACACAGACATGACCTAAATGCTGTAATCGTTTTTTTTTTCAGACTAATGAACTGGCTGACGAAATGGTACGTGAACAGAAAGGCGAAGTTGACCAAGCCCAGTCCGTGGGCCAAGAACGACGACGGCGGCTTCTTCAAGGCAGCGCTACTGTCCGGCCCGCCGGGTGTCGGTGAGAAACCTTTTTCGTAATATAGATCAATAGATCGAGGCAGTGATTTCGAGAAGGAACGTAAAGTAGAACCCAACAACGAGCTGAAGTCCCCCCAGCCTGCTGCCATTCAATACCATTATGAGCATACCATTATCTGCACACGGTAATCGGCTACGCTCAGCTCAGTGGTCGCCATGGCCGAAATCGATAATTTCAATTTATATTAAATAGGATCCTGTGTGTGTGTGTGTGTGTGTGTGTGTGTTTTAGTCACGCATTGATATACGTACACACACATCAAAAACACACATACGAGGGAAGACGGATAATACGAAGACAATTTTATTTTTTTGAACTATTGAGCACTTTCTATTCATAGGTAAAACAACAACGGTAGCTCTAGTATGCAAAGAGCTCGGGTTTGACATGGTCGAGTTCAACGCGTCGGATACGAGGAACAAAACCCTGATAAAGGAACAGATTGGAGAGCTCCTTACTACCACGTCACTGTCTGCTTATGCCAAAGGTAAGTCCATAGAATTCTATCTTTTATGGGTCGGTCCCAAAGTGCTAAATACACTGTAGATATTTTTAGACTATTAATCACTATTGATCAAGTTTTATTACTATGCCTGCCCCATTAGGGATAAAGGCGTGATTTCATGTATGTATGTTCAAGTTCGAGGGTTTCAGTATTGTAATTCAGGCGTTGGGCTGACAACCTGTCACTATAGCAATATACAGATCCCTCTGGAATAACCCTCAAAATTTGTCAGACGTGGCGGAACGACCTATGTTTAGGTTGTTTACGCTCTGCCTACCCCATTAGGGATAAAGGCGTGATTTTATGTATGTATTTATGTTCAAGTTTTGATACTATTTTCTGCCGAATTTAATCTCGACTTATGAGGCCGAGACGAGACATCGCGAGAATTTCGGTTGCATTCCATAGAACAATATCAGTTCATAAGTATCAATTTCAGGGGACACAGGAAAACAAGCTGTAACCAAAAAACATGTCCTAGTCATGGATGAAGTTGACGGCATGGCTGGAAACGAAGACAGAGGTGAGTACTAACAATGCAAAAGAAAATCAGGACATTAGTCAGTCAATTTATTTTTTGGTTGATTTACCATTAGAACTGGGAAGTCTAAATATATTTTGCTTGTTTCTAGGGGGTCTCCAAGAGCTGATAGCATTGATAAAGTCAACTGGTGTGCCGATAATCTGTATGTGCAACGATCGTAGTAGCCCCAAGATGCGCACCCTGGTCAACTACTGCTACGACCTGCGCTTTAACCGGCCCAGGGTCGAACAGATCAAGGTACCTAATCCTGTATTTTCAGGCTATCGCCCGGAAAAATACCTCAAAATGTTCGGAAATTTGAGTTAAGTTGTTTTACCTGAAGCCACTCGAGTAAAAATCAATACGTTACACGAGCGAAGCGAGCGCGACTATCAGGGAAAACTGAATCAAAACGTTATGTGAGCAAAGCCGGCGCGACATATAAAGAAAAAACGAATCAATATATTACGCGAGCAAAGCGAGCTCTAGTCTCTGGCGAACGCGATATTTTACGCTATTTAATCAATACTAAAGAAAAATGGATTAACGTTACGCTAGCTCAATTCACACCGGAACGGCAACGGCGCGACGAGCACTTTCATTGTTTTTTTTTTTTTTTTTTTTTTAATTTATTTCAAAAGGTAGGTACTTTAAAACATACACAAATATCTCGCCAAACTGGAACAGTTTGTTGGCGAGGGGAGCGCTCTCCTAAGTACTAATCATGCACCTTACATTTACAATTTTTAATATATATGCCTATATTGGTAAACACACAAAAACACACAAATACATGCAAACTTACTACATTTACAAATATATCTTTATTATTTATCTATATTATTCTAACAGTGTTAATTTTAAAGACTAATCAAATCTCATGTGAAATCATTTTAAAGACTAGTATGGTTTGTACAGTTCGAAAAGGACGCGCGGCTGCCGTTCCAGTTTTTTCGCGAAAATATATAAATGCCGCCTTAAATAATGGTGAAGACCACTGTTTTTTTTCTTCTTATCTCATATTGTAATTCAATTTCCAGTCAGCAATGATGTCAGTATGCTGCAAGGAAGGCGTGAAGATACCCCCGGACGCGCTCAGCCAGCTGATCGTAGCTGCAAACCAGGATGTTAGACAAACCCTGAACTTGCTGTCCATGTGGGCCGTAGACCCCACGCTGATGGACTCTGAGAAGTTGAAGAAAGACGCTCAGGGAGGGTTTAAGGATCTAAAACTGGTAAGTGAAATCCCAAGTGATCTAAATATTTTTCTCAAACATGCATGAAAATAGTCTTATTCCTTATGCAAAATCAATACGCAAACTTTGACATTTACGGTTTCTCAAATAAAAATTTTCATAGAACTCGTCTTTTTCAAATTTCGAACAACAAAGCGCTCCGTCAAAGTACAAAACGCCATTCCTCCATGCCAAAACTCTCCAGCAAAGTACAAAACGCCATTCCTCCATGCCAAAACTCTCCAGCAAAGTCCAAAACGCCATGACTTCATGTCAAAACTTTTTTTTTCTAAGTACACTTGCGTTTAGTTTCAACCATTTGCATTTGTGTTGACCTAGCACTGAGGCTGTACGCCATAGATTTTTTATTTATGTATTTCCTTGCATTAATTTGAGAAAAGCACTATGTAAGCCTCGGCGGAAATAGCAATTGCCTGGTCAATTGCTGGTTTTCCATGCCTCGACAACAATGTACTATGGTGTACAATACAGGGTGTAAAAAAAGGTACTGCATTCCTTTAAACCACATGTTGTACCAAACAACTTTCCAAAGTATAAAAATTTTAGCTCGAAAAAAAAAATTGCCTTGTCCATACAAAACTGGAGATCCCGGAGAGTATCTTTGTATGAAAAAGCCAAGATTTCTTTTCGAGGTAAATTTTTTGTTCTTTGGGAAAGTTGTTTGGTATCATCAATAGATCATGTGGTTTAAAGGAACGCAATATTATTATTTTTACACCTTGTAAAAGTGCCAAACAAGTATTCAGCCTTCAACTGCTTTTAAATATTGAGGTAACAATAAATATACTTGCAGTAATAGTCCTGTTTAAAATAACAATCTAATTGAAGTTTTCGATCACCCCCACTGCAGCAACCTTCACGTTCCACTATAAGCCTTTGAAGAGACCCAAATTTCAGTTCTTTGTAAAAACCTAAGGAGGTGTTTACTTCCATGCTGGACTGGGAGTGATAGAAAAACGTAGAATGTGCCAGGTGCATCTCCTCTCGGGCATGCTGTAAAAATCAGCTAAGGGATTCGAGGGTTTCAGTATATTGCAATTTAGGCGATGGGCTGACAACCTGTCACTATAGCAATATACATAATCATCATCTGTATTAGCCCTCGAAACTTGTCAGACGTGGCGGAACAACCTATGTTTAGGTCGTTTTTGCTCTGCCTACCCCAATAGGGATACAGGCGTGATTTTATGTATGTATGTGTTTACCTAACTATTTTTGGGATTAATTTGGACTATTCTATGGGGTGACTTCATCTTGGCCTTCCCATTTTACTCGATCTTACTTTATGTCAAAGTTTGACAGTATTGTCATTTCTTTTCTATCTCAGGGCCCATGGGAAGCCGTCCGCAAAGTGTTCTCAGCGGAAGACCACAAGAACATGAGCATCAATGACAAGAGTGACCTTTTCTTTTACGACTACAGTCTGTCGCCGCTGTTCGTGCAAGAAAATTATTTGCAAGTCGCACCGCATTGTCCCAAGTGAGTACAAAACGCGTTTTTTTTTATAAGTGTCACACCGAAGTCGTCATGCTGGACTGGGAGCGATAGAAAAACATAGAATGTGCCAGCTGCATCTCCTCCCGGGCATGCTGTAAAAACAAGCTAAGGGATTCGAGTGTTTCAGTATATACTGTAATTTAGGCGATGGGCTGACAACCTGTCACTTCAGCAATATAGAGTAGAGATCCATTCAAAACTTGTCAGACGTGGCGGAACGATCATTCTTTCTATCGTTGACGCTCTGCCTACCCCATTAGGGATACAGGCGTGATAATATGTATGTATTGTATGTATGCACCGAAGTCGGGAAAGTTAGGGTGCTTTGTTCCATCATGGAACTACTGCGAATGATTGCTTTATGCCGCTAAAATTCGAAGCGTCTTTGATTATTTTAAGCATTTTATTTGATAGGAAATGTAAAATTCGATGTTTTTACTTAGGAATGAAGCACTAGACCGCTTAGCTAAGGCAGCTGATAGTATCAGCCTGGGCAACCTGGTGGACTCCAGGATCCGCGGCAGTCAGGCCTGGAGCCTGCTCCCTGTACAGGTAATTATCATTCATCATCATGGGGTGCTATCTTCAAATTTATGTTTAGATGTCAGCATGTGGAACCCACCGCGGTCTTGAGCCGCTCTTTTAATTATTTCTATTATTGCAAGACTCCAAAAAAAAGGAGGAGGTTCTCAATTCGGTTGTATGTTTTATAATTTTTTTTTATCATTAATTTTATTTATTTATTTATTTTTATTGTTTCTAACATCGTTGCTGGACTGGTAGCGATACAGATGGCGTATATTGATGAAACGTGCAACATACACCAGCTGATTCTTTCCTCGGACATATTGTAAAAGCTAGTAAAATTAAACCCATCCTCGTTCATGGGAGATTTTTTGTTCGATTTTCGACTGCTTTTTTCTAGGCTCATGTCTGTATCATCATCAGCCACAATAGTCCACTGCTGGACATGGGCCTCCCCAAAATTGGGGGTATATGCCATACTCACCACGCTTGGCAGGCGGGTTGGTGAGCGCAGTAGAAGTTTTCCATTCACAGGGAACGCTGCTGCCCATTCATATTCATTTATTCATAATTATTATTACACTCCATTACATTCCCTGGATCTATCCCTTAGTCGCCTGCCTTTTACGACACCCACAGGAAGTTCTGGGGTGATGCTATTCTAACCCGGCACCACACGGGCATATCTGTATACCCTCTTCTATATCTCAACTTTCATTCTTTTAAAACTAGTCTGTTCTTTTCCTAGGCGATGTATGCGTCAGTAATACCTGGTAGCGAGCTATCGGGCCACGTGTCGGGACAGATCAACTTCCCCGCGTGGCTCGGGAACAACTCCAAACGGAACAAGATGCACAGACTATGTCAGGAGATACATGCACACACGAGACTCAGGTAACAAGTGAAGACATAACCATCAAAATCCCACCTTGATTATATTTTTGTGTTTTTTAAAAAAGATATCAAAAAATTACCAATTTACCATATTCCCAATATGGTGACACGGCGTATTTCGTTACTTCTTATTCCTTAAAAATACAAATCCAATTTCAAGATTCAAATTCTTCCCAGAAATGTTTTTTTGATATAACATACTTTAAAAAAAAATCAAACCATTATGGATTAGCAAGAACCCTACTCGTATAAAAGTGTTAAGAAGCTCCAAAACATAATACAACCATAGTTACAAAAAAATCGCTGGGCACATACTAGCCGAACAATTCTTTACCAATGATGTTTATCCTTGCGCACTGAACTCAAATGTCGAGAAAACGGAACATTTCATAATCAGCCGATCGCTATTATGGAATTCTGAGAATATTCAACTATACCCACAAAAAATACATTAAATTTCCTTTATAATTAACCAAAAACAAACTCTATTTGGCAGCACATCAGGATCAAAATCGTCAATATTCCTAGACTACGTGCCATACCTCCGCGACGCAATTCTAACGCCACTGCTCAAAGAAAAGAATGAAGGGATTGACAAGTCTTTGGAGGTTTTGGAGTCATATCACTTGTTGAGAGAAGACCTGGATTCTTTAGTGGAGTTGTCCCTGTGGTCCGGGCAAAGGAACCCCATGGTCCTTATTGATTCTAAGGTAAGTTACTGTGTATAACCCGTGCACATAAAGAAACGATCTATAAATGGCCGACGCTCGCATGCGTTCTCGCTCACTCTCTATTAGGTAGAGCGAGAACGCATGCGAGGCGGACCAATCACGAAGCGAGCCGACGCCATTTTCAAATTGTTTCTTTAAACGCACGGCTTATACCACTATGGTATATGATATGACGGGCTAGTTTCACAATTTTCTATAGTGCTAGTAGGTATGTGTAAAATATTTACACGAAATTATGTATTTTTGATTTCCAAATACGTCGATAAAGTGAACAACCTGTTTATGAAGACCCAATAATTATATCTCTTGCAGTGATCTTAGTCAATACTTGCTCACATTTTGCGCACGACTATAGTACAACTACCGCAAAAGACAACCTTGGGGTAACTTCGGAAAAATGTCCCTTTCGCAAAATGTCCTTGGTCACAAAATGTTCCTTTCTCATAATGTCCTTTTCGCAAAATGTCCCTTTCACATAATGTCCTTTTCGCATAATGTCCCTTGGTCACAAAATGTTCCTTTCTCATAATGTCCTTTTCGCAAAATGTCCCTTTCACATAATGTCCTTTTCGCAAAATGTCCCTTGGTCACAAAATGTTCCTTTCTCATAATTTACTTTTCGCAAAATGACCCTTTCACATAATGTCCTTTTCGCAAAATGTCCCTTACGCAAAATGTCCCTTGGTCACAAAATGTACCTTTCTCATAATGTCCTTTTCGCAAAATGTCCCTTTCGCAAAATGTGACTTTCTCAAAATGTCCCTTTGAAAAATATTTTCTCGCTCATTCTGCGACTTAAGGACTTGGAAAATAGCTAGAAACCTGATTTTAGTTCAGTCAAATTGACCATCCTTTCCACCTTATGTTTATATTCACTTTGTAATACTTGTAATCCAGATAAAAGCCGCCATGACGCGCACGTACAACAAGAAAGCGATGGCGCTCCCCTACGCACCCGGAGCCGTCAGGAAGGGGAGAGCTAGAGATACTGGAGATGATGTAGAGGGGGGAGAGGGAGAGGAACACGCGGATATGGAGGAGGAAGAGCAGGACAGCGATCCAGAGAATGATGCGCTTATCAAGGTATGTGTACTAACTGAGTCCGGGCCTGAGGTTCATACATATCTGGAACGACACCTTTGAGTTGATAATAATCTTTATGTTATGTTATGAATTTATGAATGAGTACCAAACAGCAGAAGTTGGTAATGATAAGGATACCAAACCGCAGCAGTCATTAATACCAAACAACAGTCTCTACTAAGTTGTAACCGACACCTAGGTACTAGACTAGTGACTTTAATCTATAGCTATATGGAAAACTATCTTAAAACAAAAAAAAGTCTACTAAACATACATACATACATAAAATCACTCCTTTATCCCTAATGGGGTAGGCAGAGCGAAAACGACCGAAAGGTCATTCCGCCACGTCTAGCAAGTTTTGAGGGTTATTTCAGATGGTCATATGTATTGCTATAGTGACAGGTTGTCAGCCTATCGCCTAAATTGCAATACATTAAAACCCTCTAATCCCTTAGCTGGTTTTTACAGTATGCCCTGCAAATGGAGATGCAGCTGGCACATTCTATGTTTTTCTATCACTCCCAGTCCAGCATGGAAGAAAAGTCTACTAAACTGTGGTTAAAAAGCAGTAGCTTAGAAACTATAGTAATAGTTTTGATCCTCTAATCGACTCTTGGAGAGATCATTTCTATGTGTAATTTTCCGAGAGCCAGATTCAAATGAATCAGTGAATCAATCCAATCTGGCTCTCAGAAATATAAAGTGTTTTTCAAAATTGTATGTACAAGTTTTGTTCTATCCTTTTGCAGAAAAAGAAAGTAAAAGAAGAGAAACCATCAACCAGCAAACCCAAGGCCGGTACCAGCAAAGACAAACCCTCATCCAGCAAGGAGAAACCAAACTCCAAGAAGAAGAAATAGCGATCGCTCAGACGATGCCAGTTCATCGCCTTTTAAACTTCTTACCAGTGAGATAGACACTTCATACAGTGGGCAGAGACCATAATAATCTGATATTGTGAATATAGTGTGCAGATATTAATTAATAGTATGTGTGGGTACATTTATACACGCAAGTATGGCCGAGCGGCAATCGTGAGTTAAAACAACTATAATATGAGGTGAAGTGCCAGTAGGAATATTATTTGTGAGTTTTTAGTGGAGCAAAACAGTGTTTCATTTTGCTTTCTAGTGACACTCAATGGACATACGGTTATCATATCACCAGCTAAGTTCGGCTCTTTAGAGAGTTCTCTATCGCACATGAACAAGGTCTGGCAACAATATAGCCCTGTACCAACCTGTGCTTTACTTCTGCTAACTGCTAACTTCAACATATAAGTATTTTTTGTGTATGTTCTGAAAATGGAAGGACTGAAGTTAATTGATGAATTGTGATAAAGCAGTGCCTTAGACACTGCTCGAAATGTCTGGATCAGACTGAAAAGTGATGGATATTGATAAGTTTGCTTTTATGTGATAAAATTGAAACTTGGACAGTTTGTTGCATTTAAAATGTGTATTTTGTCTAATGTATACTTATCTTGCTAAGCATGGTTTATCAAATAATATGTTAGAATTTAGATACAAATAGAATAGACTACGAAAATAAGTATTTTAGCCCACCAATTTTTTGAAGAGTTACAAAGTATTTTAATAATACTGAATTTAGGGTATTGGTGAACCTATCCTAAAACTAAACATCTCTCTTAGGCAGCCATTACACGGTCAGTCCAGATCGCGATCCGTGATCGTGATCATTGATCGCGATCCAGATTGACCGTGTAACGTCTTGGAATGACGGATCGCGACATCGGATCACAAATATCTAGATTTTTTGAAATCCATGATCGCGATCCACGGATCGCGATCCAGATTGACCGTGTAATGTGAAGTTTTGTCAATTTACGTCAGTCAGCGTTCGCACCGCGATGGAGTCGGACGAGTCGGACAATAGCGATGACATGTCTTCTGAAAAAGATTTCATTCTAACTGGAATGAAAACAAAAAAAAAAAAATAATAAATAATAATTTAAATAATTAATAAAATATAGTAATAATAATAAATTAATTAATTAATTAAATTAATAAATAAAAATAAATATATTGAGCATAATTATGTCCTCTGTATGTTCATGTGTGCAATTAACTGTTTAATAATAATAATAAATAATAATAATAATAGGGATGGGTGAATACCTTCAAAAGAAGAGAAAAATAAAGAATAATATTAATTATTATTAATTAATTAAATAAATTTTTATTATTGATTAATTATTTATTTACTTTTTTTTTAATTATTTTATTATTATTATTTATAATTTTGATTAATTATTGCTACTTTTTTCTTATCGGAAGCCATTTTCACTTGTAAACGCGTGTTAACTATATGGTAGCGAGCAGTGGACTGACGTGATCTGGAGTGAACGTCTAATGTCGTTTCAATCACACCAAGATCCATCAATCTGGCGTGATCCGTGACCTTGATCGGATCGTGATCTGGACTGACCGTGTAATGGCTGCCTTATGTTCGAGTTTCCTTGGTTTTCATACTCTAAAATAGAGCCAGTTTTTCTTACTTGTATAGTCCTTTAGGACCATTATCTTCATTTATTACATGTGTGTGAATGTGAAATTGTGAACTATCCTACATCACTAACAGTTATGTTTCTTTCTTGTTGGCATTGTAAATATTTTATCACTTTACCTGTAATCATGTTAAACAATGGTTCAACATACCTGTTTAGAAATAAAGTCAAAGATTGTGTTAAATGTTACTTTAATAAAATAGCATTTCATCATAATTTTACTTGTATTTTTTCAATAATGTGTAAGGAACAGCTTCCCGTGAACTGACAGAAGATGAGTCAGCTCAGTCAACAAAACTGAATAACATTCATGAAGACATTCTAGGAAATTTAAAAATCTATTTGAGGAGTTAATGTTTTGTATTGAATTTATTTTTATTATTTCTTGATAGATTTTTTTTGTGAAAGAAGTAGTAGTAGTGGAGTGCAATGTTGTGCATCCAAACAAAGTAAATTACTCTCTTGACCAACATGTGTGGGGACACCATGAGAAATACTGTTCAGAGATTCTCCAGGACAAAATTATCAATGTGAAGTTTAAATTGCAGCAGGGTACACGCAATGGAACATGAACAGAAACAGCTCAGATAGACAACAAAACTTTATTACATAATAAGAATTACTATACACAAAGATGCTACTTGGTTGAAAGTTAGTCCTTCCTTATTAGCTGAACCTTGGGATCGTCTGGCCTCATCACCACGTAGGTCAACTTGTATCTCCTGTTGTCCCCATCATTTTTGGCGTAGTTGTACAAGCCCACTGTGGCCAGCCCCAACCCAACGAGGGCCAGTCCAGTTGATGCTAGAACCTCAGGGATCTCGTGCCACCCCTGCTTCAAAAGCTGAGGCAGGGATTTTCTTGATGCTTGTAACGCCATTTATTCGGTTGAAGAGTTCTGCTCCTCCAAAACCGAAAGTTTTTAGTGGAATAGCCGAAAAATCGCAATCGCAATCGCAAATTGATCGCAAGTATAGCAATTTGACCACAGATTACCTAGTATATATGGAATTTGACATGGTGATGAATTTTTTTTTTTTATTCTCCCGTTTGGGAAGGCGAAGAGCGTGAGCCCATGCAGCCTAGTCTTCATAGTGTATTTTCTTTTGTCTTCTTTCTTATACCTAATCTAACCTACGCTAACCTAAGGCCATTTTCACACTTGACGCTCAATGCGGCGTAGCGCGGGGAGGCGGAGCTGTATCGTTCTTTGTAAGTACATCGGTTTGTATGGAAAAAATGCGGGGTATGGCACACTTGCATCGCGCCTTCGTGCGGAGTGAAAACAATGGAACCATAGACAATACACCGCGTTGCGCGTATAGTGTGATAATGGGGTAAAAGTCATTGGAATGCGCCGGTGATTCACATTCTAATGCTCAACAGACTTTTGCGCGGAGATAACAATCCGAATCGTACGGTAGCGCCTCCCTTTGCTTCTTACTCCCGCTATATTGTTCCTCGTCAGCAGATCATTATATTTAATCCACCACATTAAATACAACAAACACTGCAAGGAACTAATATAGAAGAGCGAGGAACAAAGTCCGTCAGATTTTTCATGCCCCCCGCGTAAAACCCCAACCTAACCTAACCTAACCTAGAACTCATTAGATCGCGAGTGGCCGCCATCTAATGCTCTTTGATGATTTACGCGGTGTGTCGTAGTGTCGAGTCGAACCATATCGGATTTCTGTACTTTATTTCTTACTTTCACCACATTGTCTTTCACTACCGGCACAGCTAATCCCACTACACTATCACAATAATAGCCGCGAAAAACTAAATTAGAAAGGTGATAATAGACGACCGCACCGGACTGTCACCCGACGAAATTCGATGGTGTGGACGACGGTCCGCCGCACATTATTATTATTGTTTTTATGTAGATATTTGTGAGTCTATGGGAATTTAAGTTGTTTAAGAGATGGTAACCCTGTATCTGACACTTCTCGTCTTTCCCGCCATTATTTTATTTTATTTTTTTATTTTATTTTATTTCAATACATTTACACAACCATGACAGGAAATCCCAAAGCGATTGCATAAGAAATATTAAACACTTATAAACTACTTAAAACTAAACAATAAAATGAGATCAAGTACTTAATAATGAATTAAATTAACAAATAACATAGGTACAACTTTACATACCAGTTCGGAAAAACAACGTAAATAAAACAAAAGTTATGAACAAATTAAATTACTACTTCTAAATCACACATTCTCACAATATCTCAAACACTCCCTGTACAAAATCAGCCATCCATCTGCAAAAATATCCACTTGTGGGTAATCAGTCAAAAGCTGGCTTATGAGGTTTATTTCACGAGGAATCGGTGACTCGTTGTGCGCTACCGTGCGACTCTCAGGAATGCACAACAGACGGTGCGAGCGTCCACGCAAATATCTGTCAGGGACAAACAATTGGAGTGCCTTCGGAACCAGCTCGGGACTGTTACTTTCGCCACGCATGATACGCAAAATGTTTATTATTAGTTGATAATTTCGCCGACATTCAAGCGAATTAAAATTTAAAATACCTTGTAAGAATTTTGTAGGGTATAAAAAAGGGTAATAGCCGTATTTCTTTTTATACAAAAATCTAAGAAAGGCTTTCTGAACCTTTTCCAAAAGTAAGTTGTAGGTAGTTTCGTGAGGGCCCCATACTATGGACGCCGACTCAATTATATTGTACGCGTGTGATTTTCCTACAATAAAACGATTGTTACTGAGGATATCTATTTTTTCCTTGAATACCAGCTGGTCGTCCACTGCACACTCTGTGCCCTGCATCATCTACAACTGCAGGTGCACAGGTTATGGGCCCAGAAAGCCTGATTCCAACGAAACAAAATGGATACCGCCGTGGGAACGATAAATGTTTCACGTTTGGAGGGCGCACAATATTTCTTTATTTTTCTCTTCTTTTGAAGGTATTCACCCATCCCACGGGCCTTAACCAAGTGCGATGGGGTCTGTGTTTAGGGTTGATGTTACAGATGATGTGAGAAATTTACGGGTGATACGACAGGTGTTTAAAATAGTTGCTTTTTGTAGAGTATTAATCAGTTGGGTGGGGATATTTAATGTATTTAAACTATTTTTTAGCGTTTTAGGCCATTTTCACACTTGACGCTATCGTATCGTTCTTTGTAAGTACATCGGTTTGTATGGAAAAAACGCGGGGTATGGCACACTTGCACCGCGCCTACGCGCGGAGTGAAAACAATGGAACCATAGACAATACGCCGCGTTGCGCGTATAGTGTGATAATGGGGTTAGGGACTACTATTATTATTATTATTGACAAGCAGTCAGTGTTGCCACAGCCCCTTTGCCGAAAATAACATAAGTTGGTTCGAAAAGTAACATTTTGACCACAAAAACTTAATTTGTAACTGTACTGGTGGTAAATAAAGATTTAGTTTTTGTGTACATTTGTTTATCTCCCTTTTGGTCTCCGATTTATTATTATTATTATGTGTTTTACCATTATCTCGGGACTATAGTCTCGAAATGAGAGGGTCAAAAATAACGTAAAATGTTACTTTTGTAATATTGTGGCAGCACTGTCCCGTCAATAATAATAATAATGTGCGGCGGACCGTCGTCCTCACTATCGAATCGCACCAATTTGACGGTCCGGTGCGGTCGTCTGTTAACACCTTAATAAGTTCGTATCAGAAATGTCATATCAGTACAAAACGACCTGTCAAATCCATACTTAATATTGCTCTCAATCTTGAGAACGCTTTATAAATACGAAGTGCCATGGATTGACATGGCGACTGTGCATGGCGAAATCACCATGGAAACACGATACCAATTTTGTGTTTTGTTTTACTCAAATTCAGAAGTCACTCTGGAATCACTGAGTAAATAATCACTCCAAGAGTATTTTGGCATTTTATTATTTAAAAGTATAAAATAATTATCTAGTGGGAAAAGAATGATACCCAAAAATATTGGACATGTAGTGAAATTTCCAAACACCCCACTTGGTTTATTCAAAAGGGGTTGCTGGGAAATACCTGAAATCATGGGAGCTTCATTCATGGCTCTAGTAGGGTTGGGTTTTGCTGCAGTTGGCTTGTATAATTACGATAAAAATAATGGTGAAAACAGAGAGTTTAAAATGGTTTATTATATTGTGCGAGAAGGAGATCCACTTGGAGCCCGTATAAGAAATCCAGTCTATACCAAATATCCTTTAACTCCAGATGAAGAAGATAGGAGCAGGAAAGGCGAAAAGATTGATATTTAGTACCTACTCCTTGCTTGAGAGAGAATATATACAATTATGTAACTACATGATTAATTTTTTATTTAAGTAATACCTAGTGATTGTTTATCGAATTGAAAACTTATCACGTTGCTTATAAGATTTTAGGGTAGGTGTTTACTGCAGCATGGTTAATCTGTTGTGTAATCCAATGTACGTAACTTATTTAAGGCTGGTATTTAACAGCAAATCAATTTTCCTTGAATTTTAATACAAATAAAATCAAAATACAAAAAAATGTATTCCTGGCTGGACATATTATCCGATATTCTACCCATCCACTTCCACAATTTGCTCAGAGCTGTTAGTCATAACATTGGTCTTCGACATGTTCATCTTAAAGGTACATTTAATATTAACAGACGACCGCACCGCACCGTCATTTTGGTGCGGATCGATGGTGTGGACCACAACAGAAGAGTGGTCCACACGAATGGAGCTAGGGAGCGGCAGCGACTTTCTCTAATCAGTGGTGTGGACGGCTGTCCGCCGCAATGCCGCCTGCAACCTCAAGAGCTTTTTTTCTTCAAGCATTTGTTGTAGCTCAGATGACAATATCGTCAGCAAAACGAAGGTTGGTTATCTTAGTCTGACTGACTTCGACAAACTTACCTAAAAATAACCGAACCTAAAAATATTATAGTAGGTATTATAATCTGGTTCCGGGACGGAACGGAACGGAAGGCCATGTGAATCGGAAAAATGATCCAGTGTGTACTGCTGGGGGTAGGGTGGGTACCCTCACTGAACTACTATTATTAGGTACCCTGCGGTGCGGACTCACCATAGGTACACCTCACGGTAGGTACGGTAGGTAGAGTTAACCGGGTATAATTTTATAATGGATTATACAGTAAATTAAAATTCGCAACTTTCTGTGGTGTAAGGCCGTTTACGCACTGCTGCCATCGTAGCTGCCATCCGCAGGTATTCGGTTCGTATCCGAGAATTTATATGGAAGCTGTCAAACAATTTCGCGCCAATCCATACAAACTCGGATTCGGATCAGATTCGGAGGGGTGTAGGGGTGAGGGGTGTAACATTTTTTTTTTTAAATCTTATATCTTTTATTACATTTTCTTGCGCACGATCAAACCTAAAATATTTGATTTTAAACACAAACACATCATAAATCAAAAATATTCTTTGTGATTTAATAGTTACCTAAAAATATTTTGGCTTAAGCATCACATTTTTGAATTAATGATGTCGGATTTTCGAAAAATCAATATTGCATTGATAATTAATATCTCAGTAGGTACCTACTTAATGTGCCAACTTAGAAAAAAATCGTAAAGTATATTTTAGGTTTGCATTTACTGGTAGAATCGAATCATCATCATCATCATCAACAGTCCAACGCTTGGCAGGCGGGTTGGTGTGCGCAGTAGAAGTTTTCTATTAACTTAGTCGCCTTATACGACACCCGCAGGAAGTGATGGGGTGATGCTATTGTAACCCGGCACCACATGGGTATCACGGGTAGAATCTAATAGTTTATCAGAAACAGGTTTAATCAGGCGCTGAAATATTTAAAAAAATATAATGGTCGATCGCCATCGCCATACAGATACACACTATGCCAAAAATGTGAGTACCCCTTTTGCGTTTTGAAAGTGCTTCTCTTGTTACTTTAGTCTTGAGGCAACAGAATCCAAACGCGTAATTTGTCTATGGTATGGTTGTCAAAGTGAGTGACGTAAGTCACATTGACGAAGGTCAACGAATCTGTTTTTCAGCGGTTTCAGTGTAAAAATAAGTTTCTCTGCTGTTATCAGTTTGTTTAGCGGCACACTGTGCGACAGTCCTCTGTGTGAAGTAGCTGCTTTTAATTCGGTGTAAAAATGTCGCGCTTTTCTGTGGTTGAACAGGGACCTCCCATTGAGGTTTTCCAGCTTATGAAGCTATTTTCCGAAGACTCTTTCCAGAACAAAGTTAATTTGAGTGTAGGCGGTAAGCAATTTCATCTATTTTTATTATCTATCACGAAGTTATAGACAGCATCTTTTTACATAGAAAGTTATTATAACCTACTATTACATAATTAGTTTTTACTCAGTATTTACAACAACAATCAATTAAAATCTCTTAGAAAAGCTTACAATAAAAGCCGCTTTATATAACTTTCCATTGCTATTTATCCCTCTATGCACCTGCATTATGAAGCCTAACAAATTACTTTCTTTTTTTAAAAGCGTACAGAGATGAAAATGGCAAGCCATGGGTGCTGCCCGTGGTGCGTAAAATGGAAAAGCAGATGGCTGCAGACGACACATTATTGCACGAGTACCTGCCTGTCCTTGGTAAGTAGTTGTTCATAATTGCTTCTAATTACTACTTATCATTTTTTTGTATTATCTATTGAATAATGTTTCTGCACTGCACTTTCATGATGTTACTATACAAATAAAACTCGTGTTTATAACACATTTTGATGGGTTGTTTGGAAATTTGCCAAACTATAATAAACTATAATATTACTTTACTCAGCAAAAAATATTTTAGAAATTATTGATGACAGTCTTAATAATGTATTAAACCGGTGGGTTAACCTCAGCAAAAAATAAAGTATATAATTCTTATGAGAACATAGTTTCATTTTCCCATTAAACATAGATTTCAAGCTGTAAATAAAATGTGTATGATGTCTTATTCTATATCTGGATAGGTTTATTTATACATTTATATCTCAGCAACATGCAATAATGTAGTTATTTACATTATAACAAAACAATTCTGAACACATGGTTATTATCACATGAACTCTACTTTACATGTGAGCTTGATAATTCTCTGTTTGATAAGACTGGTTCAGTTTGAGTTTTTTGTTACGTTAGGTCACTCTTACGTCAATAGATTTGTTTATTTGTTGTAACAAAATAAAATCAAATAAGATTATGTAATTTAGGAAATAATTTTGCACTCTACAGGCATTTTTTCTCGCATTATGGTCTCGTGTTCTGAGCCGTGGGCTTACGATCCGGAGGTCCTGGGTTCGATTCCCAGGGGGGAAACACAAAGTTGATATATTTGTCAATTTATCACTTTGTGAGGTGGTCCCCAGTTTGGTTAGGACATTGCAGGCTGAATCACCTGATTGTCCGTAAAGAAAAAGGATTCCATGCTTCGGAGAGCACGTTAAGCCGTCGGCCGGTCCTTGATAGTGGTCATTACTGAAACCATGTCAGAGGCCTACAGCTGTGCTGTGCTACTAGGTGGTTTGAAAACTCTGACACCAGGGTTTATCGGGTCGTTGTTCGACTCGAAAATCCACTCGCTAAGAAGAAACAAGGATAAGAAATTGTTGAATTACTGACATGCTTAATCATTATTATGCCATGCATTTAATGCTCATATTATTATAATTCTTGATTAGGTATTATCTTGATAATGAAATAGATTATTTGTATTAGCCCAGATAATGGTACCGATTCTATTGGAAACCCAACTTAACTAATTTAAGTTTAGTGCTGTCACTTTCTAAACTTTAAATAAAATAGAGACAGAAATAAAACAGCTGATTATAAACCTGTCAAACTGACGTTACTCGCCTTAAATATGTCTAGTGTCATCTTATTTAAGGCGAGTAACGTCAGTTTGACAGGTTTATAATCAGCTGTTGTATTTCTGTCTCTATTTTATTTAAAGTTTAGAAAGTGACAGCATTAAACTTAAATTAGTTAAGTTGGGTTTCCATCAGAATCGGTACCAATGTTCTCCAAACAAGATCGAGTTATATCGTTCTTTATTTTGTTAAAAATCCTAGTAAAAATCCTAGTCTAGTACAGTGGGCTGCAAAATAGCATACCTAGTTCCACCGCAACAAACGATTGAAGTTTTTAAACCTACTGTACGTATAGTCAATTTTATAATCAAAATCAGAATAAGAAAAATAAGTACCGAAGCATATTGTTAGGTGTACAAAGTTCATGTCCTAGGTAAACAGCTTCCAGTACTTTTCCTTATTTTAATACATAATTGATTATATTTCATACTATAATTTCTCCTTTTAAATTACTTTGATAACCCAATTAATACGCACGACAAACAGAATATTAGCACTTGTGAAAGTCGTATTTTTTTGCTATAAACAACCTTCATTGATAAGCAAATGGATTGGCAGTCTACTCTCACGTAATTAATAGCATAATATCGACATTATGCAAGTAATGAGTTGTTTGTTGTTTACACAACCTCTTGATATAATGAAAACAGTTTTGTTGACAAGCAAAATTATTTTTATTATAGATTTTTTTTTTGCACTCACAGTGCTATATTATTTTGACGAGTAAGAAATAACAGATCACTAATTTCACCGCTCAAAACTAAGCCGCCGTAGCTTAGATGGTTAAAGCGTTGGGCCGGTTTTCCAAAGACGCGGGTTCAAATCCTGTCGGCGGATGAAATTTTTGATTTGTTATTTCTAATATTATTTATTAAGCAAAATTATCCCTCCTCCGGTCCATCTGGACAACGTTCCCATTTCATCCACTGAATTACCCTCCATGCTAATTATAAAACAGCCTCTGACTCTGAGTATTGAATTTTTTAACTTTAAAATACAGGGTGTATCAAGCAAATGGAGAATTTTGTATGGAATAGACAATTCTTTTTTTCGTGCTAATATTTTTGTGCTTTAGGAAGGTTGTTCAGTATCCTTAGTAAAACATGGCGTTTAAAGGAGCACAGTACTTTTTTACAATCTGTATGTAAACTAGAAATTGGTTTTGAACCTGTGACATTGGAATTCCGTGTTGCTGCTCTAACGAACTTAGGTGTTCGTGCCACTGTGCGGTCATTGGTCAGGTCAAATAGTATAAATTGTCTGTTTCCTGAAATGGAAGGTTCATGGTTATAAATAGCGAGTATTTTGCGTCTCTATCAATTCGTTACTTCAGTAGTTTTTGAATTATTACAAACAAAATAAGAATCTATCATCTTTCTAGTATTATTTATCTATCTAGATTCTAGATTTTACACCTAGTGTTTAACTTATCTCCTCTGAGGTAGTAAGTTATTGGTTTTACCAAGGTCTAGTGAAATTGATAATTACGATTATGATAGAAACGAGATTACTAAGTAGGTAGGTATGCTTTAACGACAATAACCACTTCAAACTAAATTCTATTTTCACTCGCGTTTATTAAAATTAAAACGCAGTGATTATCTACTCAGTGATGTTTATAATACCCTTGTGTGTTATATCAATTCTGTCTGACCGACTCGATCTGGATGGATAAATTTTATCCAAATCTGACCACCAGGGGCCTATTTCATAAAACTGACAATGACAATTTGACAGTGACAATTCGATGTACACTGCGTAGCTGATAATCTTCCTTGTATCATGTCAGCAAGTAAACTACGCAATGTACGCCGAATTGTCACTGTCAAATTGTCATTGTCAGTTTTATGATTTAGGTCCCAGTTTTACTGGGATGCAACAATTTGAGAGCGACAATTCGATGTACACTGCGTAGCTGATAATCTTCCTTGTATCATGTCAGCAAGTAAACTACGCAATGTACGCCGAATTGTCACTGTCAAATTGTCATTGTCAGTTTTATGATTTAGGCCCCAGGTTTACTGGGATGCAAGCTAAGCTAGTTATTTATATTTTTACTATGGTTTGTCTGCAGGTCTGGACCAGTTCTCCCAGCTCTCAGTGGGTATGCTGCTAGGAGAGGACAATCCCGCTTTATCCGCCGGTCGCGTAAGTATAAACATACATACATACATAATAATCACGCCTTTATCCCTAATGGGGTAGGCAGTGCGTAAACGACCTAAACAAAGGTCGTTCCGCCACGTCTGACAAGCTTTGGGGGTTAATCAAGATAGATCTGTCTGTATATTGCTAATAGTGACAGGTTGTCAGCCCATCGCCTAAATTACAATACTGAAACCCTCGGATCCCTTAGCTGATTTTTACAGCATGCCCGGGAGGAGATGCAGCTGGCACATTCTATGTTTTTCTATCTCTCCCAGTCCAGCATGGAAGTAAGTATAAACAAATGTAAAAATCTTTTAAAACATGAATACAAATAAGCTACAAGCTAAACTTGGTTGGATTTGAACCCACGATCTTTGGCGTACCGTGCCTTGCATAAAAATGCTGTGCATTAGAGGGCACGTTAAATTGTCGATCCCGGTCGCTGTCTTTGATTGTTGTCATATCAGAGACATATTAGGTGGTTTAAAAACTCCGATAACCGTGCTAATCTGGTCGTTCATCGACTCGACACCCCACTTGATATTTAAAAATGTATTAACACGATAAACTACCTATTTTGTATAAATGGAATTTAGTACTAGCTTTTCGTAAGCGGTTCCACCTGAGTCAAATAAGTTAATGAAGGTTTTCCCGCGGTCAAAACTAGCTTTTGTCCTATTCCAGGATTTGACCTATATGTGTGCTAAGTTTCAATTTCAACTCGATCTGTTCAGTGGTTAAGCGTTATTTAGTAACTTTCAAATATTCAAAAATCCAAATTTTCGCATTTATAATATTAGCAGGATAGGATGTCCCACAAGCTGCCTACCTACTTGTTTTCTGATAATAGATAGATACTTAGTATCTCGCAAGATATTGCATCTTAGTGTAATGATTTTTGCGTAAGCAAGGTCACGGAGGCACGCATAGATTATTGTTATCTCATCGTATTTATAAAGCCAGTAAAACAACATCGTGACGTGAGAATGTTTAAGAAGTTCAAACTAAAGTAAACAAAGTTTCGTCGAATACCGATAATTATTTTCTTTTACAACAATGCTCTATAAATATCATGGGATTATCTTGGATTTTATAGAAAAATAAAAAGTTAATTAATTATTTTCCGAATTACATGCAGGAGGGAGCCTGAATTCTATTAGATACAACTTGGCAAAAAAGAGTATTTCGAAATAATAGAATCCACTTTCTTTTTCTTCGCCAAGACAGTATTAGACAAAACATGAGATTATGTGCATAGGAAAATTAGGTGTTACCAGTTGAAATCATCTTAACGAACCATCGCCGTGGCCAGGCCATGGATGGGTGTAGTGGTAAAACAACTCGACCGTTTCCGTGCTTCGGAAGGCACGTGAATCCGTTGGTCCCGGTTAATATCATAGATATTAGTCGTTAAGCAATGTCAGAGGCCAGATTTTTCAAGCTGTTACTTATATAATATACAACGTGTAACATAAAGGGTATATGCATCGTGAAATGAGTGAATCTACCCATGAAACTGAATAACTTTCCCTAAGGAACATAAGTCGAAATACGAAAAAAAAAATTTGACTTCCCATACTAAATGAAATATTAGCTGATGTATTTTGTATGGAAGGTCAAAATTTATTTTTCGTTTTTTGACCTATGTTCCTTAGGGAAAGTTGGTCAGTTTCATGGGTAGATTCACACATTTCTCGATGCATATACCCTTTCTGTTACATGTTGTATATATATTTTTTTGTTATCCTGGGATGTCCCACTGCAGGGCAAAGGCCTCCCCTTTCTTTAATCTCCCCTTACTTATATTTAAATACTATACTTGTTTCAGGCGTTTGGAGTACAAACTCTGTCAGGAACAGGATCACTGCGCGTGGGCGCCGAACTGCTTAACAAGCATCTTAAATACACCAGCTTCTACTACTCCAGTCCGACATGGGGTAAGATTCTATCATCATCAGCTCATATACGTCCCCACTAAGGGGCGCATTTGCTAGGCTCTGCATAGGGCATAGGCTGAATAGGGCGATCGGGCCTTAGTCGACCACGTAGGCCGAGTACGGATTGGTTGACTTCACACACAACCTTTGAATTTCTTCGTAGGCGTGTGCAGGTGTCCTCACGATGTTTTTCCTTCACCGTAAAAGCGCCGCATAAACGTACATAATATGATATTCGAAAACCGAAAAACACATTGGTACGTGGTGGGACGTACCCCAATTATTGGTTCGTAAACCACGACCCCTGCGCTTGAGATACCTATAGCAAATTTTTACTTTCACATACTAAAATAATAAGTCACTTTTAGTTCAATAACATTCATTAGAAAATGAGGCTTTTGAGAGGAACAAATAGCCAGTTTAGTCCAAAATGGGTCTGCTAAAAATAAATAGTCGTAGTGCTTATGCGTCTAAGTAGGTGTGCTATTTATTATTTCATTTTATTTTTATATTTTGCGGGAAGCTAACAGCACAAAAAAATAAGTGCGATGTTAATTTTACACAATAGATAATTATACCTATTTCAGGGTTTCCAGAAAATGCAGACCAAGAAGGTAGATCGATCATATTTTCGGTGCTGGTAATGCCGGTATCAGATTTGTTTGACACAGTACCTCGATTGAATTTTAGGCTCGTATTTATAAAACGATCTCAAGATTGAGAGCAATATTAAGTATGGATTTGACAGATCGTTTTGTACTGAAATGACATTTCTGATATGAACTCAAACTCGCTGTCACTCTTGAGAGCTGATTATAAATACGGGCCTTAGTATTATTTGGGTAGTTAAAAACCTTGTAAGGATTTCATATTAGAAAAGACTGATTTCATTTTTCATATTTACGATAGTATGAAAGCAGGTATATTCGAAAAATGGTTGAAATGATGTCGAATTCTGTATTTTTTTATTCACTCATGCTATAATAGTGTATTACGCATCTTTTCGCAGTAATTTAGATTAATTCACATTAGTCGCATAGAGAGTAAGGTCAATTTTCCTCATGTGCCAGGATTAAAGATCGTTAGGATTGTAGCTGGTATTATCTTGTTGTTATTGTCCTTCGACAACCCACTTTAGAAGGCTTGGCGTGGTTGGGCCACGGCACAAGCCGCAGAAACGAGTGGCCCGCAGCGCTAAGCTAAGGCTCGTATTTATAAAGCGATCTCAAGATTGAGAGCAATATTAAGTATGGATTTGACAGATCATTTTGTACTGTCATGACATTTCTGATACGGACTCAAACTCGCTGTCACTCTTGAGAGCTGATTATAAATACGGGCCTAAGTAACCTTGTGCCCCGCGCGTCCTGTCGCGGTATGCCGCCGGCACAGAATAAATAATTCGCCGGCAAGGCGGCACAGTGTGTAGCAGGCTTTAGCCGGCCGCCTGTCCTGCGATCTACCTTGTACCTTGATCTGTGTAAAGTACGTATTATAATTAGTAATTATTGATTATAAGTCATATGTACAGGGGGGTACATATGTTCATATTGCTTTACTTACGAAACCATATATAAAGGGGTTATTTTCTTTTTTTTTTTGTAACGTGGTTACAAATGGGTTACAATGTGAGTTAGTTGCTGTTAGTTTTCCAATAAAAGTAAAATAAAATAAGTTTAAAGGTACTATTCCTAGTAGAACTGCACGCAGCAGCAGATTGCAGTAGTATACACTAAACTCTAAAATGATCGCTGTAACAGATGCAAAATTATCTTTTGTTAGGATCAGCATCTGTCACAGCCTACAGCTTTTCGTGTGCTGCTGGCTGCGTGCAGGCCAACTTGAAATAGTACCGTTACGTTGTGTTTTACATTCCTAAATTTCAACATTATTCCTCAGAAAACCACCACCTAGTATTCATAAACTCGGGCTTCACGAAGCCCCATGCATACCGGTACTGGAACCCGAAGACCCGCGCCATCGACTTCGACGGCCTGATCGAGGACCTGAAGAAAGCCGAAGAGAACTCGGTGATACTGCTCCATGCTTGCGCGCATAACCCCACTGGCATTGACCCCTCTCAGGAACAGTGGGAGAAGATCGCTGATGTTATGGAGGTAAGCTGTGTCGCTGTCAAAATTACGAACATAAAATAATTTCTTCTTTAGATTTTTTTCGTAAAAATCGTTCAATTTCGTTGGCTAAACATCCCACGGGACGGGAGCAACCCTAAGTTTTCTAGACACCGTGCCTTACACCCTGTATAATACCGGGTGTAAGGGACAGCGTCCCGCAAACTGATAGGGGTTGCTCAGTCAACGATACTGAACACATATCACCAGGTTTTTTTTCAGGAAATGAAAAAAAAATTTTGCTTTTCCATACAAATTGTCTGATCGAGGTGGTGATTTTGTATGAAAAAGCAATTTTTTTTTTCCATTTCCTGAAAAAAAATCCTGGTGGTAGTTGTTCAGTTTCGTTGACTGAGCAACCCCTATAAGTTTGCGGGACGCTGTCCCTTACACGCCGTATATCTTTTATTCCTTTTCGAATGAGTGTCCATTGTTTTAGGAACAGTTAGCGAAATCTTCAATATGCTTTTCACTTTATCAGTAGAGCGATGGACAGGACGAAAGATTTTATTAAAATTCTCAACAAATGATCATTTCATTTTACTTTTTATCGGGTCTATTCGCGATAAATTTTGGTGGTAAATCATAGGAATTTACCTGGTTCCCGACGTTTCAACAATGTTTCAATTGTCGTGGTCGCAGGTCGTTCGTCGGGTTCCTATGATTTACCACCAAAATTTATCGCGAATAGACCCGATAAAAAGTAAAATGAGTGTAAATAATCGCGAGTGCTTAAAAAGTTATAAATGATAATTTTTTCTTGATTGTTGTAGGAACGCAAACTGTTCCCGTTCTTCGACAGCGCGTACCAAGGCTTCGCTTCAGGAGACTTGGATAAGGACGCGTGGGCGGTGCGCTACTTCGTGAAGAGAGGCTTCGAGCTGCTCTGCGCGCAGTCCTATGCCAAGAACTTCGGACTATACAGTCAGTATTACAATAAAGTTTCATAAATAGGCGGGGATTTTATAGTATTTTTCAGATAGCATGAGTTTCCCGACAGCTGGATGGAAATATAAAAACATTGCAGGTGCGAAAGAGATTTCTTTATAACTGTCAAAAAATGTATGTAGACATGTGTCAGGTACTCATACTATGTTAAAAAGGGTATAAAAAGCGGCCGGTTAGATCCGGACACTTAGTAATTTAATTTGGGTATCTGTAAATTGTCGAGAAATGTTGCACGCGCTACGCTCGCGTGACGTATCGAATGATTCATTATGTGAGTCGTTGCGTCCTGTTCTTGTATAACAGTTGCGCTTGCTTCGCTCGCATAATACGGATCAAGTTTTCGTGAATTGTCACACTCGCGTAACCTATTGAGTCAATTATTTATAGATAGATTTATAAGAGTACATATTTGTTTACAGATGAGCGTGTGGGCAACCTCGCTATCGTTTTGAACAACGCCGAACACGTAGCTGCTATCAGGTCACAGGTAATATTTATTAGCGGAAAATATTATGTATAAAAAAACTGAAATTATAATTATTTTGCCTTTTCAACAGCTTATTATTTGGAAGAGATATGTTTGTTTATACAACGTGTAACAGAAAGATGAAATGTGTAAATCTACCCATGAAACTAAACAACTTTCCCTTAGGAACATAGGTCGAAAAACGAAAAAAAAATGTATCAGCTGATAGCGTATTTAGTATGGGAAGTCAATTTTTTTTTTTAATGCGACCTATGTTCCTTAGGGAAAGTTGTTCGGTTTCATGGGTAGATTCACACATTTCACGATGCATATACCCTTTCTGTTACACGTTGTAGATTGATTGTTTATTATTCTAGGTGACATGGATCGTGCGCGGTATGTACTCGAACCCGCCCGCGCACGGAGCGCGAGTAGTCGCTGGTGTGCTCGCTAACAAACAACTCTATGATGAATGGTCAGTAACCACATACATACATTATATTCACGCCTTCATCCCTAATGGAGTAGGCGGAGCTTAAACGACCTAATCAAAGGTCGTTCCGCCACGTCTGACAAGTTTTGAGGGTTATTCCAGATAGATCTGTATATTGCTATAGTGACAGGTTGTCAGCCCATCGCCTAAATTACAATACTGAAACCCTCGAATCCCTTAGCTGCTTTTTACACCATGCCCGGGAGGAGATGCAGCTGGCACATTCTATGTTTTTCTATCACTCCCAGTCCAGCCTGGAAGTAATCACATGAATTACTAAATTATCTGACTACTCTATTCAATTTAGCTTGATGATTGCAAATTAAATGAGGTATAAATGGTTTCACGCATACATTTTTATAGCTATCTTTTTCACACCTGCGATGTTCTTATTGTTTTTAACCTGTTGTAAAATTCACCAAGCAATCTAGCTCGAAATACTAATTATCAGTCCTTTACCTAATGGACATGAGCCTTCCGACCCCCAGAGTCCTCTTGCCATAGTTACTAGTACCACTCATGGAATTGGGTACTTGACTGGGTAGCTTAAAAAATTCAAAACGTTTACCTATACTTAAAACTAATGGCTAAAAATATTGTGGATTTCATTCATCATTAAAAAAAAATGCACATTTAGAGTTTAATAATCGAATTAAAAGTATATAAGTTATTGATTTGATTAGTCAATATTTACTAAAATGTGACGTCATAATTTACTATTTTCATACAAAAAAGCGTTTTTGACATTTCATAAAAAGTTGCTGATTTGACTAGTTGGAAAGTAGCAGGTTCCTCTTGCCATAGTTACTAGTACCACTCTTGGAATTGATGTGAAATCGTTTTGTTCGCAGGAAGGACAGCATCAAACTTATGTCTTCTAGAGTCATAGAGATGAGGAACGCCTTGAGGGCAGAGCTTATCAAGTAAGTTCCCATTTAGGCCCGTATTTATAATCAGCTCTCAAGAGTGACAGCGAGTTTGAGTTCGCATCAGAAATGTCATTTCAGTACAAAACGGTCTGTCAAATCCATACTTAATTAAAATTGCTCTCAATCTTGAGATCGCTTTATAAATACGAGCCTTAGTAAGTTTTTATGAAGTCTGATATTTTGCACACAAAATTGCCCTTTTTTTGTAAGTGGATCGCTGGTGTGTGAAGGGTTCAAATGACACTGGTGTTTTTTGTATGGTTTTTCACATGTTTTTTTTGTAGTTTCATCATAATGTATGGCAAGATTTGACCTTGAAGCCCAAAACAGGGAAGAATGGAAGGAGAAAACAGAGACAATTCCTTTGCCCAGCATTGAGTTGACGTAGCTTTTTCTAAGTTCCGAAAGGACATTTTGGGAAAAGGACATTTTGGGAAAATGACATTTTAAGAAAATGACATTTTGAGAAAAGGACATTAGGAGCTGAGACGAGGCTAGATAAGATAATCATAACGAATGTGTAATGTAAAATACTGGAATAAAATCGTAACTAAATTATATTTAGATTGTTATTATGAACGGGATTATTACCACGATTATGTTTATTGTTACCTAGATATTTCAGTCAGCCAGTCTACTCGTGACCATGGAGTTTGAAACAACTCCGAAATATCGAGGTAACAATAAACATAATCGTGGTAATAATTCCGTTCATAATAACAATCTAATTGCAGTGAACAACCGCGAAAGTCTCAAAACTTAAATTATATTTTTTCCAGACTGGGCACACCCGGCAACTGGGACCACATAGTCAAACAGATCGGTCTATTCTCATACACCGGTCTTACCCAACGACAAGTGGAACACCTGGTCCAGGAGTTCCACATCTACTTGCTAAAATCCGGTCGCATCAACATCTGCGGGCTGAATCCAAGCAACGTGGGTTATGTTGCGCGCGCGATGTTCGACGCCATTACGAAGTTCCCGGAGGACCAGTAACTTTTTAATTTTTACTTTTTTCGGGATTGGATGGAAGGGCTTTTGGTACTTGTTTATTGGTGTGGGGTCGTGACGTCTTGGGGGCGATTCGGCTACGCACAGTGGTGCTATTCGACACGAACACGACTTAACTAAATTTCAACAAAAAAATATTGCGCTTAACAAAATTCAACTAAAACTGTAGCTGTCCCTTTCTGTACTCTCATGATAGAGAAGGGCAGGTGAACTTATATTAGTTAAGTCGTGTTCTTTGGAACGTGGAATTATTACCAACATCACTAAATTTTGACTGTCGCCTTTGTTTTTTTCTATCACGAGAGGACAGAAAGGGATACCAATATTTTTGTTACGATTTGGTTAAGTCGTGTTCTCACCGAATCGACAGTATCAAATGGTACTTTGATTGCGACATTAAAAGATAGCCTCATGCCTGTTCATCTATTTCTTAATATTCTATTATACTTCAAATATTATCAAAAGTTATATTCATTTTGTATAATTTTCTACCAAAACTCTTTCACCCAATCCCTGTATAGAGATTAGAAGTAAATCATGGTATACAATTATATAAATAAAATCACATAGTAGCTAAGTACAATAGCAAGTTTACTAGAAATTGTACATAGTTTTACTTTTTAGAAGTTATCCTTGTCTCACCTGTTATTCATCGTAGATAAAGGATATTTTATACATATTTTTAATAATTTAGATCCATCTAATGATTTCTAGATGGTCCAGTATCTAATATTTGTATACCAAATAGTGTAATATGGTGAATTAGTTACTGCTCACACATAATACTTTTAGTGTTACATGTTATATTAAAAAGCAATATTAGTCTATATTTTATGAGCTGTGAGATAAATTCTTTTTTTTTTAATTCGCCCAACTATTATAGTTTCAAAAATGAGATTATCGGATCTTTTTTGTATGTATTTTTGAAGTAACTGCCTGGATTTTAAATCGTGTGTTCATTCTATTGAAGATATGACTTATTGGTCGAGATATTTTCATATGAATCTTGCTTTTACCACCATAATATGAGATGTAGGTTTTAGGCTTAGCGTGCGTTGATAAAGTCCAATATTTGATACGAACTAAACAATATTGTGTTCAAGTAAATTTGAAAATTCTCGTATTGCCAACGCTCAGCCTCTACACAGGGTGTAAAAAATTCCTTTAAACCACATGTTCTACTGATGATACCAAATAACTTCCCCAAAGCACAAAAATTTTAGCTCAAAAAAAGGATTTCCATACAAAGATGCTCCCCGCATCTCCAGTTTTGTATGGACGAGACATTTTTTTTTTCAAACTTATTATTTTGTGCTTTGGGAAAGTTGTTTGGTATCATCAGTAGAACACGTGGTTTAAAGGAACGCAGTATTTTTTTTACACCCTGTATTATAAAAAATAAACAGCCGTTTAAAGAGCTCAAAATTTAAAAGTGAATAGCTTCTCAGTATTAAAAGCTTTTATTTGATTTAAACAGCAATAGTGATCTTTCTATGTGTATTTATGTAGGCGTAATGAAGTTGAAATATATTAATGATGTTTTAAATAATTGTTTCATTTGAAATTGTGCATGTTTTTCATTTTCAGTGAAACCCCTCTGATCGCCAAGTTATAACTTTGGTCGGCCTGTTATCAACACTGAGCTAATGTAATAGTAGTTCAGTGGTTATCAATGAAATCTATATTCAAGGTTATGAATGGACATTATTTGTATGTTTTTTTTTTTTAATCAATTGTTATAATTATTTTATTGTTACATAAGTTATTGAGTTTATAATAAAATCAGAATCCAATGTTAACTTGGTGTTTTATTTCTCTTTATACGAATTTCCAAACCTTTCGCAATAACTAATACGCTTTTCAAGCAGGGTTAAGTTAGATGCCTTTCCTAGGGCTCCTACACACTATGCCGCCGGCCTTCGCAGAACATCATTCAGGGTCACATGAATGTATGGCGCGCAGCACGGCCGGCGGCATAGTGTGTAGGAGCCTTTACAATGCATCTTTAGGCCCGTATTTATAATCAGGTCTCAAGAGTGACAGCGAGTTCGTATCAGAAATGTCATTTCAGTACAAAACGACCTGTCAAATCCATACTTAATATTGCTCTCAATCTTAATAAATACGAGCCATAATGTAGGGCCCTTGAGTCGAAAAATTTAACAGTTTAGAAATAACGCTCATTTAACTGGGATAATAGTTTATTATACTTAACGTAATATAAAAATAAAATATAGTACCCCTAAGGCATACTCAGGATTCCATCGCATCTTCGTTTGATTCTGTTGTGATTTGCACTAGAGGCCGCGATCCAAATCTGCTCATAACTGAAAAATAGAATAACCAATCAATGTCAAGTCAATGCCTTCGGCAGTGCTCCGCGAAAGGCCGCCTGGCCTTCGAATATACAGGGTGTAAAAAAGTACTGCGTTCTGTTAACCACGTAATGTATTAGTGATATACAACACCAACCACACATAAAATAAATTAAAAAGAAATCTTTAAATTAAAATTTTATTAAAAACAGTAACAAGTTGGTTAACCGTAGTCATGCACACTACGGTGGGCGCGGGGAGCGGGGCGTGGCGGCGGCAGAGTAGTACCCGTGACGTGACGAACGCCGTAGTGTGTGTGACTACGGTTGCCTTACTTGTTTCTATTTAACGAATTTTATAAAATTTAAATATTGTATCAATAATAATACGTTACGTGGTTTAAGGGAACGCAGTACTTTTTTTACACCCTGTAGAGACATATCTTGGGATAAAAACATGCAGACGACTTTTACTTACACTGCTCGTTGATAGTGAGGTCGTGCATCTCTATGTAGCACTCCTTATTGTCACCACCGACGGCTAAAGAGAAGGGCGCGTCGGGGCACAGACACGCGCACAAGGCTTGTCCCACACGACCGGTTCGCTCACTGGCTTGAATTGGGGGTGTGCTGTGGAAAACATTTACATACATTACATTTAGTTAGATAGCATAAGAAAGAATGGCGCCCGCGGTAAATGGCGTGCGTCCCAGTTCGAGCGCTATTCTCATGCGTCCCAGTTCGGGCGCCAGTCTCATGCGTCTCAGTTCAGGCGCCAGTCTCATGCGTCCCAATTCAGATGCCAGTCTCATGCGTCCCAGTGTCCCAGTTCAGGTGCCAGACCCATGCGTCCCAATTCGGGCGCCAGTCTCATGCGTCCCAGTGTCCCAGTTCAGGTGCCAGTCTTATGCGTCCCAGTTCAGGTGCCAGACCCATGCGTCCCAATTCGGGCGCCATTCTCTAAAAGTAAATTAGAATTACCTTGAAATATCCCATGTTTTCTGTTTGCCATCTGTGCTTACTGTGACCATAAGTCCAGGAACTTGTTCACTGAGAAGTAGACCTAAAAATAAGTAAAAATATTTAGCGAATAAAATTCAAATACGAGAACAAATTGTTTCGGCCATAAATATTCAAGAAGGCATTACCTGTAACCTCTTTTTCATGTGCTGTGATAGTCCATAGGGGTTCGTCTTGTCTGCAGTCCACGTAAGCTACTTTGCCTTCGTTGTTACTCATCTGTAGAAAAAAGTAGGTATATTATGCAATTATAATACATATTGTGCCAAATAAATACTCCCGATCTAAGGAGGCCCATGAAGCAATGCTGTGCGCGAGCGTGTGTATGTGTGTGTGTGTTTGTGTGTGTGTGTGTGGTATGTGTGTATGTGGTGTGTGTGTTTGTACGTATGTGTGTGCGTGCGAATTCGTGTGTGTGTGTTTAAGTGTACTCACAGCGAAACAGAAGGGGTTCTGTCTGTCCCAAGTGACGCGCTCTATCTCGCCGGAAAGCTTCCACGCTCGATGCGCGTCTGGCGTGCGACAGTCCGTAACTCGTGCGTTTCCGTCACAACTGCCAGATAAAAGGGTTTGCGCTTCGAGTGGGTGGAATACTAGCGATTGTACCTAGAAAATAATTGGATTTTTGGCTTGTACATTTCTGAACTAAATTTTATTTAATCTTTCGACTTCATGTTTCGGAAAGCAAATCAATAAATATTCACTATAGGCAAATCAACAGCAAGTTTGAAGCTTAGTTTGACTAAATGCTTACTTTGTCTTCGAAATAGTCTAGTTTGGTATGTGGCGCGCCTTGATCGAGATCCCACAGTAAAACTGTGTTATCTGCGGAACCACTGGCTAGCACATGTCTGAAACACAAACAAATTATATAAAACTTGGAAATTATTTTAGTTTGTAATGAAATAATTGACGGTAACAACCACACAAGAGCAACGCGACACGGCGCGACACTGCGCGGCAAAGCTGTCAAAAACGTATAAAATTAAGTTGCCGCGCCTTGTCGCGCTGCGCCACGTCGCTCTAGTGCGGTATAATCTTTAAAGTTTAAAAATACGTAAAACATATAACCAACTAAGATTTTTAAAAACCGTCGTAGTTTTCATTTAAGGGTCTATGTGCTCGCGGCAACTGTCCCTTTCAAACCAATGACAGAATGCGCGCTCTGTCCTTTTCTAGCATGGGGCTGTTTCAAGCCGATTTCATATATTTTTGCATATATCTCAATTTATACAAAAAGTATTGAAAAACAGAGTTGATTATGATGTTCTTCATAATTATACGGTGATTTCAATATAACATTTGGTGTTTCTAAGCTCATAGAAATGTCACAGTTGTTCAAATTCGGCATTGAGACGCCAGATTTTCATGATATTTCTGATGATTTCCTGGTGTAATCATAGTATTTTTAGATTATATCTATGAATCTAGTTGTTCTCCATATTTTAGAGAAGCTAACCATATATAGATTTATTGAAAATTCAACTATTAACTATACTAACAAAGTCAAATGCCGGACCGTGTTTAGCCCGATTTAGAGTACTTCCCTCCTTAACAAAGAATACTGACGTAAAATTCCTATGCCACGAGAGATCCAGCACAGCATCTTTGTGTCCGACTCGCTTGATCTTTTTCTTCTTATTCGGTTTCTTTCCGAGCTTGAACGCGGGCTCCAAACAGTTCTCAATATCGAGATCCCACACTTGAATCACCGGATCCATGCCACCCAGGGCGCAGAGGTTACCTGGTGTTTAAAGTATGGGTATATTTTAGGATGGAAGAGGCGACAAACAGAAAGAAATGGAGTCAATTGGAGGAGGCCTATACCCGAAAGGGGCCATGACATCCTGTAATATAATATAACGCATAATTTAATAATCAAAATAATAATTAATTGAAAAGTATGTTTTTATTAATGTAAAATGTAGAAAAATAATTCAATATTTTACTTTTTTTTTTTTAATGCATGTAACTAAATAATATCTTATATTTATAGAAATCCGTAAAATGTAATGTAAAATGATGTCCTGGAAATAAAAAAGGGTTATTTATTTATTTAATTATATTTAAGCTATTTTTAAGGATTGATAAAATTCATATGAAAGCGTCATCATTTGGGTTCAAAACAAATCTTGAACTTGTACCAGCTTAGTTAACTATTCATTGGTTAGGAGCATTAGTCCATGGTTAGGAGCGAGAATTTACTTATACTGCAATAGTAGCGCAAAATCGGTTGAATTGAAATTTTTGCCAAAGTAAATTTAATGTAAAATTAGAATAACTTCTGGAGACTATTCCTAGAAAATTGCAAAAACTATGTATTTGGCGAGATTCTCTCATTGTTTCTTGTTCATTGTTTATTTCTAAGTACAATGTATAGAACAGGATAAACCTAAAGATACTATACAAGGAACAAAACATAAAAAGGAATGAAAAAGGAATCACAACATATTATAGTATAGATAGGTAGACATGTTGCATCTCTCTACTTAGCGCTAGGACCGCGAATCAATGCCCTTATCCATTACAAGACTTAAAACTGTTCGAAACGGAAATCTGCTACTGTAGTAGTATTACATACCTGGCTGTGGGTCCGAAGGGTCATGGCTGAGCCACTCAATGCAGAGCGGGAACCATGGCAGGATGATGTCATGGTGCACATAGAATGAACCTTCTTCCTTGTTGAAAACTAGAAATAAAAAAGTTTTATAAATCTGTTGTGATTTTGGGCAGCAATGCAATAATTTATAGCAATGTTTTCTAAACTGTACTAAAACACTGTGTGTTGTGTCCTTGTTTTTTATGTCCTGTTTTTATGTAATTTTTTGTGTACAATAAATTGTTAAATAAAATAAAAAAATAAAACTAGATTTTGATACTTCAACTTATGATTTTTTGGAAAGTTAGTATCAGAATGAACATCCACACTGGATGGACTGGACTGGGAGTGATAGAAAAACATAGAATGTGCCAGCTGCATCTCCACCCAGGCATGCTGTAAAAATCAGCTAAGGGATTTGAGGGTTTCAATATTTAAATTTAGGCGATGGGCTGACAAGAATGAACATACAGTATAACTCACTAGTAGAAGTTGAGAGGAGACAGAATTTGCTTATGGTTTTGAGACTGACCACAAATATGTAAAAAAGTGTACAAATTTTAGCAAGTAATAAATTACACTTTAGAAAATATCCTGATGTTGTTTACATACATTAGCTGAGAGATCAGAAGTCCTTATTATTATTACACTAAGATACTTTCTTTCTAGACACAGCTAAGACCTATTACTTAAATGCACACTGGACTGGGAATACTCACTGTGCACCTCAAGAACGCTAGCATCACTTTCAACATGACCAACCAGTAGCAAGTTGTCATCTGGCTTGATTATGTCATCCTCCTCATCACTGTCTGGTCCTTCAGTCTGTAAATAAATAAATCACATAATATGTTGGGTAAAAAAGGTATTATGCTTTGCATTAGAGCTCAAAACCAATGAAAATTTATGGTATGCTATGCCCAGTAGAGGCTTTATAAAAAGAGAAATATTTAAAAATATCTTAATTGTTTTCCACCGACTTTTTGGGCAGGACACATTTGGAATTCTAACCATCATTATGTATATTGGGAGCACTTAAAAAGGGAAGAACAGCCATAATGACTAGAATACTAAATAATGAGGAGGAAAACGCAAAGCTAATTGCAGATGGCGCCATCAGCGAGTGTTCCAAAAGAGACCAATGAGAAGACGCACAACTGATATTGACATTGACATTGACAGATTAATGACCAATCACAGGAAAAAGGAACACTCGCTGGTGGCGCCATTTAGTTCCCAGTTTTTCTCCCCATTGACAAGACATCTAACTTACCCTAATTTGAACATTTTCACTTAGATCTCCAAGATTAGGAAGTGTGGCTACTGTTCCAAGACCAATAGGATTAGCTGAAAAATTTAAAATTATATGTTATACCTAAAACACAAGTATAATACAACTTTTTCACATTGCAGTAAGTTTATTACCAATGGCATCTTCCTGGTCATAATTTTCAAAATTGAATTCATCATCTGGATTCACAGGTGGTGCCCTGGTACTCTCTGCACCGTCTTCTCCCTCTTCATCACTTCCGTCGTCTCCTAATACTGTAAGCCTTTAAAAACATAACCTTTTAGCCTTTAGTAACAAATCTAAATAACCCAACTGAAAATACCAGTAGGTACATGGTATAAAAATACCTCAAGTCTTCAGCCGTCTTTTTAATCACCTCCTCCAATTCTTTTTCCGTCAATTCGATCTGAAAGTCCACGAGAAAACGTTAAAATAAGGCGAAGAAAATATGCGTTCGTAAATGCGGCAATGTGCTTGGAAATGATACCTTTTCTGGAACAGACTTTGCAACCCCTCGACGCACAAAATGCATGCACGATATTAAACTAACTGTAGGCGTGTTTTCTTCCATTTTCGATATTTAAAAAGCATAAAATTAAATAAATAAAGTTTCACGTGTTCACTTCACCTACCCGCTGGCTCGTATTGACAATGACATTGACAACTTATCAATTTGATATTGACATTATTTGTCAAATAGTGCCGATCTATTTTTACCGATTTTTCGACACATTGTAGAATTAATCGTAAATTCCTTGGCGAGGCGTACAATTTAAATCATCACTATTCTAGTGAGGTGATGAAAAAAAAAACAAAGTTCCATAGACAAGAAAAATATTTTATTCGTCCTGTTCCTCTGACCCGATTTCAGTGGCAAGTGATTTTGGAATTTAATAAATAGGTAATTAATTCCTGATTTACCACTTATTTGGGGCACGGGGCATAACAGAAGTGCAGCAAAAATTCTCGCGGTACGTCTTATCAAAAAATATCCTAAATATAGTTGATTTGATCTTGTTCAGAACTCTACGTGCATTGTGAATTTATTTGCAAATAAAAGTAAATTGGATCCGTTTTTCTATAGCAAATAATTATATCAAAAGTTTAGATTACCTATTGATTTTAATTTTAAAATACCTAGCTAGAAATTATTTTCATGTGAAAATCGAATCGTATTTTTCCAGTCGAGTCGTACCTCCTCCATTTTGCGCTTCATTTTTGTCTATTCCCCCTTGTCAAAAAAGTCATAATTTGTCGCACATTAGGTTTTATTTTCAGGCGATTTTCTATGAATAATGGGGTAAATTCGGTGAATTATCGTACATAATTATTTAAAACGTGTGTTTCGTGCTATATAATAGTTTACTTTTTCTTATTTATGTTGCTTGTTATGTCAACAAAATGTATTCACAGTCACAGGTCTCCATTTTCTGCTGTGGTTCAGTCCTCTCATAATTTGCTTTGCTCTGTTTTAGCTGATCAATCTTGTCCAATTGTGTTTATTTAGTGCTATTGTAACCCCATCGCTCTTTTTTACCCCAAAATTTGGTCCTCCTTATACAATCGATTCTATTTGCAAATTTAATTAAAGAATCCATAATATTGTTTATCTACACTCATGTCGTAAATCCTTCATTTACTTATCAGAAACGCTAAGCAAATGATATAGGTACCTACCTTTCGATGCAGCCGTGACTAAGGAACCATACAAATTTCATTTCGTTATCGCAAAGCTGTAACAAAATGAAGTATTTTTTTTTTAATTTTTACGCAGATGCTTGCTATTTGAGCAAACTAGAAAAGAAGAAATAATGATTACTTTATTTTTTCTTTAATTTAAATTTGTTGTATGAGTGTAGATAAACTATTGTATGAAACTGTACATAATTAGTATTGTGTATACTTTTATGAAACTCGCTGCGCTCGTTTCATAAACCACACTCGTGTTAATATCCCTCATTATGCAACAGTTACATAAATAGCTATTCTGGGGTCATCATAATACTCCAAAGAACTCTACCGCTGTTCGTAATAGTTACAAATTGTTTCATTCTAACAATCCCAAACAGTTTTGTTATATTTTTGAATACTACTGTGACAGAAATTGTATTTAGTAAACCATTGGATGTTCTGCCTACACCATCATGGAAACAGGTATAATTGTATCTATGTATCTTGTTTTAGGCTGCAAAATGAGTGAATGCATGGAAGAGGGAGTCGACCCTATGGCTCAATGTCGGGCTTGCCTTAGCAAGCTCAAAAAGAATCTTATGTCTCAGGACATTTTCAAGATATACCCATTCTCTGATGAGAATGTGGAAGAGACTACTATTGCAGCTGAAATGGCTAAGGTTGCTAATGTTGAGGTAAGAAATTAAAATAGTCTTCCCATCCAATTTTCAGTGATGGCGGGCAATATCCCGGAGATTTTCCAATGCATGACTAGTTTATAGTGCCCAAGTGTTATTGCAACACACAAGTGCAGTCTATTCCTTCAATTAGTATAGAAAGTTGTAGTACTTAGGTGAAATTTTTTAAATATTAGAAATGTTATAGTATGCTATATATTTGTAATCTACTCAATGAGCCCTTTCAAATGATACCCAACAAGGCATGTTCCGGTGTTTTTTTTTTCTTTGTGCCCCCCACCCCCCCCTCACCACTTGGGCAGTCATAAGAAATCCAACAGTACCGCTTGTAGGTATACCTAGAGATTACATTTATAATTCGATTTCTAGAGCACTTTTGGTGAGAAATGCACTCCTCTAAATCTCTTATTCTGATGGGACACAACCAGAGAGAAATCAGGCTCAGGGCCAACTATTTACATGCTCATCCGACAGCATGGATCATCTTACTTTTCGGACAATCAGCCTCCAATGTTCTAACTAAACTAGAAACAACAACACAAAATCATTGTCCCCTTGCCGGGAATCGAACCCAGGACCTAAGGCCACAAAGCATCTAAGGGATGGTGTACCGAAACAAAAACCATAACACTGAACAACTTGTACAGGGACATTCTGGGACAAGAAAACTGAATTAGCTCCGCAGTAAATAGTTTTGAATTAGTGAATATTCTTATTTTTTTGTGGAAGTTTTACAATTTTGTTATCTGAGCATCCCCTTACAGTCTAAAGGCTGCTACACACTGCGCGGTACAAGCCGTAGAAACGAGCGGCCCGCACGAAACAACCTTAACTCCAAGCGCTAAGCTAAGTAATCTTGAGCCGCGCGCCGCGGTTCACTTGGCACCTGGCGGCATGCCGGCGGCTCGTCCGTGTAGTGTAGCAGGCTTTACACCATTGTGTATTCATATTAGAACAGTACCAGTTAAATGTTTCAATCAATATGATAATTTAATTTTCATATTTACAAATAATTTTTACAATGATTTTCGTTGTTTTTGATTTAGATTGCAGATTTGAAAGGCTACCCCAAGCACGTATGCCACAAATGCCTCAATAGACTCTTATCAGCCATCCCATTGATCAGAGACATTAAAAAATCCCAAGACATACTGAGGGCCAATGTATGCAATGTCGAAGATGACAGTTCAGGCAAAATATGGCCTAAACCAATACAGTTGGACAGAAGTCTAAGTGAGGACGTATTGAGGGATTCCACCGATGTAGAAGTCAAACAAGAAGTCGTATCAGATGATGAATGCAGAGATGATGACGTAGAAATGGAAGATGAACAAATACAAGACAATTCAAGTGAAATGGATATTAAAATGGAACCAGAGGAGATGGTAGAGCAGCCAGAGATACAAGTTACTGTTAATGGTAAGTTTTTTTTTCATATCTTGAAGCAACATTTTCACTCACAATATACAGGGTGTAAAAAAAAGTACTGCGTTCCTTTAAACCAAATGTTCTACTGATGATACCAAACAACTTTCCCAAAGCACAAAAATTTCACATTGAAAAAAAATGCCTTTTTCATACAAAGATGCTCTCCAGGATCTCCAGTTTTGTACGGACAAGGCATTTTTTTTTGTCAAGCTAAAACATTTGTACTTTGGGAAAGTTGTTTGGTATCATCAGTAGAATGTGTGGTTTAAAGGAACGCAGTACTTTTTTTTACACCCTGTAAAGCATTCTGCATACAGTGCCGCCTGCACTCGCTCTGTCATAGCCGCCGAAGTGCAAGGATTGCATGAGAATGGCTGAAGACTGAGCTCAGTGGCATGCTATGGAAGAGGTCTATGTCCAGCAGTGGACTAATGATGATGATGATGATAAAACAGTGCCCCGCGCTCTGTCGCATGGGTTTGATATGTTTAATACAATGAAACCATAGACATAGACTATAGCTCTGGCAGAATTTGCTCGCAGTGTGCGCAATTTGCGCTTCAGCAGCGTATACCCTGACCATGAACTAAAGACCTGAACAGTGAAAGACAGAGAAAGTCTTATGGACTGCCTATAAGTCCTTCTCTATGGTACCTCTATGACAGGACTTTTTAATTCGTGGTCAGGGAATAAAATAAGTGTTTTGTGCGGAATGCCAGTGTCTCCGGCGGCGGGCGGCATGTGTGTAGGAGCCTTAATTTAATAGTGAGCTTTGTATTACAATTTTAACTTACATAAAAAATAAACAGATATGTTATACCATGCAAATGGACATTAGTTAGGTTAAAATAGCCATAAACAGTAAGTCATACTTAAACAAGGTATTTTACCAAAAATTTTTGCAGTTAATATTATGTGAGTGAAAATGGGGCTATTTAAAACTTTACAAATCAAGGTTCTACCCTACAAACTACAATGTATGGTACAGGTTTTTTTTTTTACAAAAAATATTGTGAAAATTGTTGCTTTGTTAAATTTTACATGGTTAAAAACAATCTAGGAACCTTTGTTCGTAAAATCATATGTATATTTTGAATAAAGATTTTCTGTTTTAAAATATTTAGGTTGTGACTTGTTATCATGGTCATGGGAGTTTTCATTTTCTAATGACGATTCTTCAGCTGTCTCATAGATGGCGTTATTCTATTTTGTATGACTCATTTATACATGACTCGCCTTTCTTTCGCATGTATTATTGCACTCGTTTTACCACCCAATACACTAAACTATACTATTTTATCTACACTCATGTCGTAAATCCTTCATTTACTTATCAGAAACGCTAAGCAAATGATATACCTTTCGATGCAGCCGTGACTAAGGAACCATACAAATTTAATTTCGTTATCGCAAAGCTGTAACAAAATGAAGTTTTTTTTTTAATTTTTACGCAGTTGCTTGCCATTTGAGCAAACTAGCGTGTTTCTGAACGCAACCTTTGCGGCGCGCATGCGCGGTGCGATATTACTGCAAATTTATTTTCGCGCCATTAACGTTTGTATTTTTCCTTTTGCGTTATTACAAGTTTTTTTACTAAAAACCCAGTAAAATGTCTGAAACTGAGAGTGATATAGACGAAAATTTGACACCCCCGGATATTCTTGAAACAGCAACTAAAATGACAAATAATCTTCTCCCAGAAAAATCAAGGAAGATGTACGAAAAAACCTATGAAGAATTCATGGATTGGAGAATGAAGAAAAACACTACATCATATTCTGAAAATGTCTTACTTGCGTATTTTCAAGAGATGTCAGAAAAACTAAAATCTCCAACTTTGTGGACTAAATTCTCCATGCTCAAAAGTACATTGGGAATTCATCACAACATTGACATGACGAAATATTCCAAGCTAATTGCTTTCCTCAAAAGGAAGTCAGAAGGATACAAAGGGAAAAAGTCGAAAACCTTTTCACCTGACCAGATAAAAAAGTTTATGAGCGAAGCACCCGATAAGCTATATCTTTTTTCAAAGGTAGGCAGATACTTATTGTTTATTATGATTGTTTAATGTTATTGACACTACTTATCTACATAAACCTTATTTATTCATAATATTGTTACAGACTGCACTCATCTTTGGAATAATGGGTGCATGCCGAAGGCAGGAGTTATACAATCTTCAGTTTAAAGATGTACAAGTGTTTGAAACCACCATTTTAGTCAATATTTACAAAACTAAACCAAAGATAAGCCGCTCTTTCACTATAACGGGCTGTTATTACGAAGTATGTAGAAAATACATAGAACTACGCCCAAATCCCTGCAGCAGCCCTTATTTTTTTCTAAACTTCCAAGCTGGAAAATGTACCACACAAAGAATCGGCATTAATAAGTTTGGTTATCTTGGAAAAGTGATTGCAAATTATCTAGATCTTCCCAATCCAGAATTATTTACGGGGCACTGCTTTCGCAGGACGTCTGCGACATTGTTAGTGGACTCTGGTGGAGACATTACTACTTTAAAAAGACACGGTGTATGGAAATCTACGACTGTAGCAGAGGGATATATTGATGAGTCAATGGCCAACAAGATTCAAGTGTCGAATCAAATACTGAATTCCATCGAACAAAATACATTGAATATAAATATCCCATCTACATCTACTATAAATGCTCGAGAAGGATCGGTTCCATCCGCAAATATAACCTTTAATAATTGTACCATACAAAATGTCATCAATTATTACAATAAAGAATGATTACTTTATTTTTTCTTTAATTTAAATTTGTTGTATGAGTGTAGATAAACTATTGTATGCAACTGTACATAAGGTTTATGAAACGAACGCAGCGAGTTTCATAAAAGTATACACGAGTGTTAAATACTAATTATGTACAGTTTCATACAATAGTTTATCTACACTCATACAACAAATTTAAATTAAAGAAAAAATAAAGTAATCATTATTTCTTCTTTTCTAGTTTGCTCAAATAGCAAGCATCTGCGTAAAAATTAAAAAAAAAAAAACTTCATTTTGTTACAGCTTTGCGATAACGAAATGAAATTTGTATGGTTCCTTAGTCACGGCTGCATCGAAAGGTATATCATTTGCTTAGCGTTTCTGATAATTAAATGAAGGATTTACGACATGAGTGTAGATAAAAGAGTTGATGATAATGTTATTCATAATTAAACGGTTACTTTGTAAAAAAACTTATAAAAATGCCACAATGGTGGAAATGCGGCATTGAGGCGCGAGTTTTCCATAATATTTCCGATGATTTTCTGATGTACCTAATCATAGTATTTTAAGGTTATATTTATATCTTTAGAGTACTTCCCTCTTTAAATAACCCATTTCCAAACCTTTTGTCATGGGGGTAGGGTTTGACAATGCCAAGCATTAAGAGGTGATAAAAGCAGTTTCAGAGGTTCGAATAATATTTATGTTTGGCCAATTAACCATAATAAAAACTGTAGAATTAACGAGAAACTTTTGCATGTGTAAAATAACGTATAAAATATCTACAATTAATTGCAAACGTAAACAAAACAAGTTTCATCGAATAAGTAAACAAATTCATGTTCTAAAAAAAAACATGTTCTCTGAATGGGTGATCGTCTACATAAAACTCTTCATCTCGAAAAACATTCTGAAAAGTAGCTGTGTTTAAGAGCACGGACATTGCTTCTACGACAAAAGACTGGAAAAAGAATATAATTAGGTACAATGCACAGAAATGGCAGTGTTTGTTGGCATATTTTCTTATACGGCTGTAAAAAAGTACTGCGTTCCCTTAAACTTCGTAATGTATTAGTAATATGATATACAATACAAACCACATATTAAATAAAATAAATTAAATTCGCAAAAGAGAAAAGTAGGCTAAAACGTAGTCATTCACACTAGCCGCCGGGTGGGTGCAGAGCGGCGGGGTACCTGTGACAAACGCCGTAACGTAACTACGGTTGGCTTACTTGTTTCTGTTTTACGAATTTAATAAAATTTTAAATATTTTATATATTTAATGTGTGATTTGTGCTGTATATCACTAATACATTACGTGGTTTGAAGGAACACAGTATTTTTTTTACACCCTGTATATTAAAGTTGTACAATATTACTTTGCCTTTCGAATATAGTGTATTGTATCCTTATTATATTTTAAATTACAGATGCATTGACGACAGAAGAATCCCTCAATTTGGATGATTCAGAAAAAAAACTAGCAGCACCAGGAAGTCCAGTAATGACGTCAAGAAGAACGAAATATTCATTTCGCAGCAGGCTTAACAAACAAACTTCACTGTTAAATAATAAAAAAAACACTATTAAATCAAAGAAAATTAAAAGAAAATTAAGGAAGAAAATAAAATCGGAATCTGATATGGTTGACAACAAAGATATGGAACAAATCTTGTCAAGAAATGATAAAAAGACATCTAAACAACGACGTGTAAAAGTGAAAGGTGTAAGAAAACCCGGTCCACCGTGCGCATGTAAGAATAACTGCGGTAGTAAAATATCGAAGGAACATCGTCAGACTATTTGCAACCATTATTGGAGTCTCAATAGCCTTTTTAATAGAAGAGCATTTGTAATAAATTTTACAAGCAAACACAAACGTCGTTTCAGGTCGGATGCAAAGACTGATAGAGAATTTTCATTTAAATGTTACCTCCCAGCCACGCCAGGTGATATCTACAGTGCTGAAAAGAAAGTACCTGTTTGTCACGTAATGTTTAAAAACACTTTATCGGCCACGGTTAATGTACCAAATGTGTGGCGGAGTTATGAAAAAAACAAGATTGACGGTAGAGCAAAATTTGACAGCAATATTGTGACAAGTGTCTGTGAACACTTCAAGCAGTTGCAGAAAGAAAAACGAAAACAACTGAAGGATTGCCTCAGCGGTACGTCAAGTTCAAGAGAACCGACAAAATACCTAAGTTTCCATAGAATGTACAATCTTTACAAAATCTGGATTTTGTCGACTAATCATACACACAAAGCTCAAACTATGGCACAATACAGTAACGTGATACTACAAAATATCCCATATAAACATGTCCAAGCACTGCGAAAGGCACATACAGGATATTCTGATAAAGAATTGAAAGATTTACTACATGATATTGAATGCGCTTCAAATAACTTAATAGATACTTGTTTACCATCGTCTTCTGGTAAAGAAGATAATTCCGAGGAACCGGATTTTTATGAAACAGAAAATGTTGTAAGTGACGATCATGAAGATGTTTATATTGATATTGCACCGGTTACAAAAGAAGCCACTGCTATGCTAGAAAGTACAATACAATCAACTGTTTGGAAAGATGACATAAAATCTGATTGTGATAGCAGTGATGAAAACTCGAGGGATTCTAATATAAGTAATTTTAGTGCAGATTTCAAAGAAGTCAAAGACGAAGAGGAACAGTTAAAATTAGAGAGGAAGTCAAACAAGCGCATGAAAAACGAAAATAGTGATGAAGATCTTACAAGTGAAGATTCTGACGAAGATTTAGATATTGATAATATAAAAAAAACAGCAGCAACGAAAAGCTGCAGGACCAGAAACACAGCTGACCCAGAATTAATCAATGATTTGAAAACCACTATAAATGAGCCCCTGGAATTCTTATTGACGGCCAAAACAAAAGTACCAACAAGAGACCCAGCTGTGATAAGGAGGTACCGAAAGTATCACGGACTTGCATATGAAAATACAGATGGCAAAATAATTCCAAAGAAAGAACTAGGCCCACCATGCTCATGTGGTAGAAAATGCTCTACCACAATAAGTGAGGAACAGCGTCATCTGATTTTCAACCATTATTGGGGTCTTGGCAATAAACAAAAACAAATTCAATTTGTAAAAACATTCACCGCTAGGGAATACCCGAACACAGTCACGGTCGATGCAAGGCGACTTTATAGCATTATTTACTTTCTTCCCAAAACGAGCGTTTTTAATGGTACAGATGACAAAATTAGGGTCTGTAAAAAGATGTTTGCTAATACTATCGCTTGTAATCATTATCTTGTTCCAAATATTTGGAATAAAATCGGCAAAGGAGAAGAAGAAAATAATGTAACTATTGAAGTACAGCAACCTATACGCAAAAAAGCACGACAAGATCCAGACAACGACAATACTGCTATAGATTTCGTTTACAGAGCGATGCCATTCGAAGAGTACATGTCCCACTTTGGTGCAGAAAAAAGTAATGATGTAGATAGTCTCGGACTTAAAAAGAGAACGAATAAACGTGATATAACAGTTTCAAAGAAACGTCTCGGTAAGCGATATCTAAATAGAAAAGGTCAGGTTACAGCTGAAAAGACTATTGGTCCGCCGTGTTCATGCAGAAAACAATGTTATGAAAAACTTCCAGAAGAGCAGCGTATGATCATATTTAAATACTACTGGGGCCTCGGCAATTTTCGGAAACAAAAAGCATTTATTGTTCGCTTCACGAATAGAGTGGAACCAAAAAGGCGAAGTAGCAAAGCTGAGAAACTCCGTAGTCACCAATATGTATATTTTTTTCCCATATCAAATGATTTTGATGGTGAAAAGGTAACGATTTGCTGTACAATGTTTACACAAACACTGGCAATCACTAATCGTCAAATATTTAATTCATGGAAAAAATATGAAGTAGGTGATTTTGGCGACATAAGAGGAAAACATAATCATTCTTCTGCCACTACCGAGATGGTTGCTAGCGTGAAAGATCATATAAACTTTTTGCGCGAAGACGATCCCGATCTTAATGCGTTTAAAATAAAAAGAAAGACATTCCCTAACGGCTTTGCAATCAGTCCGAGGAAAATCTTCAAGTTATACCAGGAGTGGTTTGATCCAACTGTTTATTCTATTACTAACAAAGTTGACATACGTCATTATTTGAATATTTGGTACCACATTTTGAAGTTGTAAATGAAATTTAGGATATTTCTGTAATACTACGAATAAAGATTGTATTTGCTTTTAAGTCATGTTGATTTAAACATCATCTCACAATATTTTATACAATACCTATAGGTACACATGAATGGAAAGGTAAAGATAAAGCCTTATAATTCCTACATGCTAGAGATAATGTTTACACTTGTTATTTAAAAAAAATGTGTTTCGAGTAACCGTGATTTATTCGAATATGCAAAAAAAAATGTGTATTGTAAATCCGTATTATATTCGAATTTGCAGATTCGAGCAATGACGATGACGGGGTGGATCCTTTGGGTCTGATAGAAGCTAAAACATCGAAAAGAAATATTTCACATTTGGAAAATTCTACCGGAGAAAACTTCACTTTCAATAATTTCAAAATTAAAAAGTTAACAAAATGTTTGTATAATATAGGTCCAAAATGCAACTGTAAAAATAAAGTTGGTTGTCACATATTGTCGGAAGACCAACGACAATTTATTTTTGATTACTTTTGGGGGTCCGAAATGACAACACAGCAGCAGTATAACTTTTTTGTTAATTTCACTACAAGGGTTAATCCGCATCAAAGAACAGCGTATACGTTGAAATCGCGACGTGAACACACTTATATTTATTTCTTACCTATAGATAAAAGCATGGCAAATAAAGTACTAGTGTGCAAAACTATGTTTGTGAACACAATTGGGGCTACTATGGAGTGCACTAAACGAATTTGGAATTTGTATGATCGTTTATTAGCAAATAAAACAAGTTCCAAGAAATTAAATGTTAAACAACAAACAAAAAAATCATCAAAAAGAAAAAATAATTATTGTACAAAAAATATTGCAAGGAAACGCACATCTGATAAATTTCATGATAAAGCTGCAAAATGTATTCAAACTTCAACAAACTCAAAAGCATTTGTTACTAAAAACGACAACTGTAATACATTAAACGTTTTAAATACATCAGAACCTTTAAAAATTGATATAGCTGAAAATCATACTATTTCCAAACAACCCCGTGTGGTTTTGTCGAGGATTACTGATACAATTGTAGGCCAAGGTTCAACTGAAAAGTCAGACATAAAAATGGAGGATGAGTCTTCATCAACTGAAATAAATCTTAAAGCTGAATTTGAACTGAAAAAAGATGATGGAGCGATATATGTTGATTCTTCAAAGGAAATATTTCATGAAGGTAGTGATAATGATAACGATGTATGTTCAGACTATGCTAACTTCGAGGACAATGTCGATTTGGATTCAAATTGCAGTAATTTTAGTGAGGATTTTAGAGAAGTAGTAAAACAGGAAAAAGACACACAAGTGATATTCCAAAAAAATGAAGCCGATTATAGTAATGATTCCGGAGATGATATTAATAATGAAGAACCTTTGAAACTCAAAATATGCCGAAACAAAACTAAGTATCAGGATGTGTTTTCTAGCGATGGTGAAACTTCTAGTGATGATTCTTTTCTACTTAAACCATCACAAGAAAAACAAATCAAAAGATATACTAGACAAAATCTTGATTTAAGTTTTGATTATGCCGCGGATCAAGAAATAAAAGAGCGAGAAGTAATTGAAAACGAGATTGAAAACATGGAGGAAATATTGACGGAAAAATTGAAAAGACCGACCAAAGATAGAGAGAAAATTATGACGTACCGTAAAAATCGGGGATGGTCGTATATTAAGAGAAATGGTGAGGTGGTTCCTAAAAAGGTATTAGGCCAACCATGTGACTGTAAATTAAGAAAATGCACATCGAAAATATCCGAAAAACAACGAAAGTATATTTTTGACCACTTTTGGAGTTTAGGAGATCCAAAAAAACAGGAGAACTTTGTTCTGAAGTTTTCGACTAGAGATTCAATATTAAACTTCACTAAAAAAAGAGAACGTGATTATTCTATCAAATATTACTTACCGGTGACAAAACAACTAGACGAATTAGCAGAGAAGGTAAATGTTTGCAAGAAAATGTTTCATAACACCATAAGCACTAGCGAGAATTACTCTGTTAACATCTGGCATAAAGTTCCAGTTTCTAAAACTGAAAAACAGGAACCAAAGAAAGTTGAAAAAAGTAATAAAGTTCAAAAGCAGGATAATACTCTCATTGATTTCGTATATAGAGCTATGCCTTTTGATGAATACATGTCTCATTTTAGTTCCAAGCAAGAACCGATTGCTAATGAATGCCAAAATGCTTCTGGTACAGAAAATGCTGATGAGCCCGTGACCGTGACAAAGCCAAAGACAAAAAACAAAAGAAAGTTACTTCAAATGCGTCGTGTGCTTGGTAAACGATATATGAACTCTAAAGGTAAAATTATTGGTGAGAAGTTTCTAGGTCCGCCATGCAATTGTTCAGCGCGTAAGTGTACCGAAAAAATATCGCAAGAGCAACGAGAATATATTTTCAAATATTATTGGAATCTCGAGGACACGGCTAAAAAAAGAGCTTTTATTGTCCGTTTCACAACAAAAGAAGATATACGTAGGAGACGTAGTAAGAAGGGCATCAGGAATAAAGAACACACTTTTAAATACTATCTCCCAGTCACCCATGACTTTGATGGAGACAGAGTTTTGGTGTGCATGAAAATGTTTGAAAATACCCTGTCTATCAGTAGTCGTAATTTTGCACACACGTGGAAGAAATATGCCCAAGGTTCTCTTAAGGATGAAAGGAAAAGCAATTTAATGTATTTCAGTAAAATTGATTTAAGTACAGCTAACAGTGCGATTGATCATTTTAATTCTTTAAAAGAAATCGATCCAACTTTGGAGAAGTTCATGATGAAAACAAAATTTGGTTACTTTATACAGTACTCTAAAATTTATAAATTATACGAGTCATGGTTCGACCCTAACAAGTACACAGGCAAAGTTAATCATGCAAGAAATTATAAACGAATAGTAGAAGGCGAATATCACAAATATTTAGAAAAATACGCTAAAGATTGATCGGCGTTCGTATTTAACATTTCACATAGTGTAGTTTCAATGTAGTAAATATATTTTTTACGACCAACTTATCTTAGCGCAACAAAACAAATAAGACCTCCATAACATAAAGTGAAACATTAGGTATCTTAAATATATGTTAAATATACATACTTACAACGGCATAATGTAAAAAAAACTGTGTTCAAAAGTAATAAGCATCAAGAACTTGGCTTCTGTCGATCTGGGAAAAGAATATAATTAGGTGTACAATACACATACAAATAGCAATGTTCAAAGGCAAAGATAATGCGGAAATCAATAATAATTTAATTCAAAAATAAACAGACAACTTGGTTGTCGACATTTTCTTAATATTTGTGTAGAATAATTTCACTTTGCCTTTGAACATTGCTATTTGTATGTGTATTGTACACCTAATTATATTCTTTTCCCAGATCGACAGAAGCCAAGTTCTTGATGCTTATTACTTTTGAACACAGTTTTTTTTACATTATGCCGTTGTAAGTATGTATATTTAACATATATTTAAGATACCTAATGTTTCACTTTATGTTATGGAGGTCTTATTTGTTTTGTTGCGCTAAGATAAGTTGGTCGTAAAAAATATATTTACTACATTGAAACTACACTATGTGAAATGTTAAATACGAACGCCGATCAATCTTTAGCGTATTTTTCTAAATATTTGTGATATTCGCCTTCTACTATTCGTTTATAATTTCTTGCATGATTAACTTTGCCTGTGTACTTGTTAGGGTCGAACCATGACTCGTATAATTTATAAATTTTAGAGTACTGTATAAAGTAACCAAATTTTGTTTTCATCATGAACTTCTCCAAAGTTGGATCGATTTCTTTTAAAGAATTAAAATGATCAATCGCACTGTTAGCTGTACTTAAATCAATTTTACTGAAATACATTAAATTGCTTTTCCTTTCATCCTTAAGAGAACCTTGGGCATATTTCTTCCACGTGTGTGCAAAATTACGACTACTGATAGACAGGGTATTTTCAAACATTTTCATGCACACCAAAACTCTGTCTCCATCAAAGTCATGGGTGACTGGGAGATAGTATTTAAAAGTGTGTTCTTTATTCCTGATGCCCTTCTTACTACGTCTCCTACGTATATCTTCTTTTGTTGTGAAACGGACAATAAAAGCTCTTTTTTTAGCCGTGTCCTCGAGATTCCAATAATATTTGAAAATATATTCTCGTTGCTCTTGCGATATTTTTTCGGTACACTTACGCGCTGAACAATTGCATGGCGGACCTAGAAACTTCTCACCAATAATTTTACCTTTAGAGTTCATATATCGTTTACCAAGCACACGACGCATTTGAAGTAACTTTCTTTTGTTTTTTGTCTTTGGCTTTGTCACGGTCACGGGCTCATCAGCATTTTCTGTACCAGAAGCATTTTGGCATTCATTAGCAATCGGTTCTTGCTTGGAACTAAAATGAGACATGTATTCATCAAAAGGCATAGCTCTATATACGAAATCAATGAGAGTATTATCCTGCTTTTGAACTTTATTACTTTTTTCAACTTTCTTTGGTTCCTGTTTTTCAGTTTTAGAAACTGGAACTTTATGCCAGATGTTAACAGAGTAATTCTCGCTAGTGCTTATGGTGTTATGAAACATTTTCTTGCAAACATTTACCTTCTCTGCTAATTCGTCTAGTTGTTTTGTCACCGGTAAGTAATATTTGATAGAATAATCACGTTCTCTTTTTTTAGTGAAGTTTAATATTGAATCTCTAGTCGAAAACTTCAGAACAAAGTTCTCCTGTTTTTTTGGATCTCCTAAACTCCAAAAGTGGTCAAAAATATACTTTCGTTGTTTTTCGGATATTTTCGATGTGCATTTTCTTAATTTACAGTCACATGGTTGGCCTAATACCTTTTTAGGAACCACCTCACCATTTCTCTTAATATACGACCATCCCCGATTTTTACGGTACGTCATAATTTTCTCTCTATCTTTGGTCGGTCTTTTCAATTTTTCCGTCAATATTTCCTCCATGTTTTCAATCTCGTTTTCAATTACTTCTCGCTCTTTTATTTCTTGATCCGCGGCATAATCAAAACTTAAATCAAGATTTTGTCTAGTATATCTTTTGATTTGTTTTTCTTGTGATGGTTTAAGTAGAAAAGAATCATCACTAGAAGTTTCACCATCGCTAGAAAACACATCCTGATACTTAGTTTTGTTTCGGCATATTTTGAGTTTCAAAGGTTCTTCATTATTAATATCATCTCCGGAATCATTACTATAATCGGCTTCATTTTTTTGGAATATCACTTGTGTGTCTTTTTCCTGTTTTACTACTTCTCTAAAATCCTCACTAAAATTACTGCAATTTGAATCCAAATCGACATTGTCCTCGAAGTTAGCATAGTCTGAACATACATCGTTATCATTATCACTACCTTCATGAAATATTTCCTTTGAAGAATCAACATATATCGCTCCATCATCTTTTTTCAGTTCAAATTCAGCTTTAAGATTTATTTCAGTTGATGAAGACTCATCCTCCATTTTTATGTCTGACTTTTCAGTTGAACCTTGGCCTACAATTGTATCAGTAATCCTCGACAAAACCACACGGGGTTGTTTGGAAATAGTATGATTTTCAGCTATATCAATTTTTAAAGGTTCTGATGTATTTAAAACGTTTAATGTATTACAGTTGTCGTTTTTAGTAACAAATGCTTTTGAGTTTGTTGAAGTTTGAATACATTTTGCAGCTTTATCATGAAATTTATCAGATGTGCGTTTCCTTGCAATATTTTTTGTACAATAATTATTTTTTCTTTTTGATGATTTTTTTGTTTGTTGTTTAACATTTAATTTCTTGGAACTTGTTTTATTTGCTAATAAACGATCATACAAATTCCAAATTCGTTTAGTGCACTCCATAGTAGCCCCAATTGTGTTCACAAACATAGTTTTGCACACTAGTACTTTATTTGCCATGCTTTTATCTATAGGTAAGAAATAAATATAAGTGTGTTCACGTCGCGATTTCAACGTATACGCTGTTCTTTGATGCGGATTAACCCTTGTAGTGAAATTAACAAAAAAGTTATACTGCTGCTGTGTTGTCATTTCGGACCCCCAAAAGTAATCAAAAATAAATTGTCGTTGGTCTTCCGACAATATGTGACAACCAACTTTATTTTTACAGTTGCATTTTGGACCTATATTATACAAACATTTTGTTAACTTTTTAATTTTGAAATTATTGAAAGTGAAGTTTTCTCCGGTAGAATTTTCCAAATGTGAAATATTTCTTTTCGATGTTTTAGCTTCTATCAGACCCAAAGGATCCACCCCGTCATCGTCATTGCTCGAATCTGCAAATTCGAATATAATACGGATTTACAATACACATTTTTTTTTGCATATTCGAATAAATCACGGTTACTCGAAACACATTTTTTTTAAATAACAAGTGTAAACATTATCTCTAGCATGTAGGAATTATAAGGCTTTATCTTTACCTTTCCATTCATGTGTACCTATAGGTATTGTATAAAATATTGTGAGATGATGTTTAAATCAACATGACTTAAAAGCAAATACAATCTTTATTCGTAGTATTACAGAAATATCCTAAATTTCATTTACAACTTCAAAATGTGGTACCAAATATTCAAATAATGACGTATGTCAACTTTGTTAGTAATAGAATAAACAGTTGGATCAAACCACTCCTGGTATAACTTGAAGATTTTCCTCGGACTGATTGCAAAGCCGTTAGGGAATGTCTTTCTTTTTATTTTAAACGCATTAAGATCGGGATCGTCTTCGCGCAAAAAGTTTATATGATCTTTCACGCTAGCAACCATCTCGGTAGTGGCAGAAGAATGATTATGTTTTCCTCTTATGTCGCCAAAATCACCTACTTCATATTTTTTCCATGAATTAAATATTTGACGATTAGTGATTGCCAGTGTTTGTGTAAACATTGTACAGCAAATCGTTACCTTTTCACCATCAAAATCATTTGATATGGGAAAAAAATATACATATTGGTGACTACGGAGTTTCTCAGCTTTGCTACTTCGCCTTTTTGGTTCCACTCTATTCGTGAAGCGAACAATAAATGCTTTTTGTTTCCGAAAATTGCCGAGGCCCCAGTAGTATTTAAATATGATCATACGCTGCTCTTCTGGAAGTTTTTCATAACATTGTTTTCTGCATGAACACGGCGGACCAATAGTCTTTTCAGCTGTAACCTGACCTTTTCTATTTAGATATCGCTTACCGAGACGTTTCTTTGAAACTGTTATATCACGTTTATTCGTTCTCTTTTTAAGTCCGAGACTATCTACATCATTACTTTTTTCTGCACCAAAGTGGGACATGTACTCTTCGAATGGCATCGCTCTGTAAACGAAATCTATAGCAGTATTGTCGTTGTCTGGATCTTGTCGTGCTTTTTTGCGTATAGGTTGCTGTACTTCAATAGTTACATTATTTTCTTCTTCTCCTTTGCCGATTTTATTCCAAATATTTGGAACAAGATAATGATTACAAGCGATAGTATTAGCAAACATCTTTTTACAGACCCTAATTTTGTCATCTGTACCATTAAAAACGCTCGTTTTGGGAAGAAAGTAAATAATGCTATAAAGTCGCCTTGCATCGACCGTGACTGTGTTCGGGTATTCCCTAGCGGTGAATGTTTTTACAAATTGAATTTGTTTTTGTTTATTGCCAAGACCCCAATAATGGTTGAAAATCAGATGACGCTGTTCCTCACTTATTGTGGTAGAGCATTTTCTACCACATGAGCATGGTGGGCCTAGTTCTTTCTTTGGAATTATTTTGCCATCTGTATTTTCATATGCAAGTCCGTGATACTTTCGGTACCTCCTTATCACAGCTGGGTCTCTTGTTGGTACTTTTGTTTTGGCCGTCAATAAGAATTCCAGGGGCTCATTTATAGTGGTTTTCAAATCATTGATTAATTCTGGGTCAGCTGTGTTTCTGGTCCTGCAGCTTTTCGTTGCTGCTGTTTTTTTTATATTATCAATATCTAAATCTTCGTCAGAATCTTCACTTGTAAGATCTTCATCACTATTTTCGTTTTTCATGCGCTTGTTTGACTTCCTCTCTAATTTTAACTGTTCCTCTTCGTCTTTGACTTCTTTGAAATCTGCACTAAAATTACTTATATTAGAATCCCTCGAGTTTTCATCACTGCTATGCATAGATTAAGTACAATACAATCAA
>JARACY010000826.1:0-74486 GCA_029255725.1 Scrobipalpa atriplicella
TAAGTCAGATAACTTGCTGTTGTTTGTAAAAATTTCATGTTAGATTATAGTCACAGATTACTTATGAGCGCGGCGGGCGCCCAGAATATAGTCAAATACAGTTGTATTATCTCACGACTGCCGCTAGGCTAACTTAGGCTCGTATTTATAAAGCGATCTTAAGATTGAGAGCAATATTAAGTGTGGATTTGACAGGCCGTTTTGTACTGAAATGACATTTCTGATTCAAACTCAAACTCGCTGTCACTCTTGAGAGCTGATTATAAATACGGGCCTTATTGTGGCCAACCAGCCACCTGCAACCTGTCCTAACCAAATGAGGAACAACAACGACCTTATTTGTCCCTTGCCGGAAACCGAACCCAGGGACTTCCGAGTCGAAAGCCTTTGGCTCAGATCGCTAGACCACGAGTGCACTGGTTTAGATTAGAGTCGATTAATTTCTCCGCAGGTATCGTAAAGCCCAACTCAGTATCTAAGAGATACCTAAATCGAAAATGGGCAGCAACGTTATTATCGTGACGAGCTTACTTTATAACCGTCAGGCCTTGTTTCTGCAGTAAATTATGATTCCTTTGTTCACAGCAAGACGCATCCAGCTTCAAATCCATCAGGACTGATCACATCCCTTTCTTTCTTTGTCGCTATGACCATACAATTGGTTTGCAGTGCTATACCGCTAACGAAATGACGCTTGAAGTAAGTAACTTCAAAACATGAAAATATTGATAGGTACCAAGGAAGGCATTTCCCTCTATTCTCGTCGACTATGCCCACTTCTGGTTTATTCAAGAGCAAGCTTAAAGCAAATAAAAAAAATAGTTGGAGTGTACTTCAGACCAAAAACGAGACTACAAACTTTCCTGAGCTAATCAATCCAAGAGCCGTATTTTTGAATCACTCCAATCGAAATTCACATACAAAACTCTTTCATATGGTGTGATGATATTTTGATGATGTGCAGTATACATTGCTCCACTAACCCTTCTGCTCCAGGCAGGTCGTGTAGCAGGAGCGGTGATGCAGTGCAAATGGGAGCGAATGCCGCCTCGATTCCGTCCGCTGCTGCAACTGATGATGATGCGAGCTCAACGACCGCTGCGCTTGAGTGCTGCTGGATTCGCTAACATGGACACCGCTTGTTTTCTTGCGGTCTGTATGGGTTTCGTAGACAGAAGACTTTTTTATCATTGTCTTGAATCAACAGCCTACGTAGGCGAGAACTCTATCACCATCGTCTTTCAACCCTCGGAACACAAAAAAAAATTTATGGATTCCAAAAAAAGCTTCTCCGCAGAATTATTATTAACCGTCTTGCATTCCATTGAAAATGTGATGTGCGTGCATTCTAGCTAGATTTTATTTTTAGCTCAACCCAATACAAAATAAATGCCTAAAGTCGTTTCTTGTTCGAAAATTGACCGAAGTACCTTTAAAATGCGAAGACATCTCAGGTCAGGACAGGACAAGAAATGAACGACCTCCACCCACAAACACCCACTGTTAGATTTATTTTTAACTAGAAATGCGCTGATTTGTGAAACTCAAAACAAGACCCATTTTTCGTGGAAATGGATGTAAATGTATACTTCTCGGTAAAGGGAAATCTTGACGGCATATTTTTACATAACTTTACTTGAGTTAACTTGCTGTGAGTAATGCACGAGAATGTCATTCATTGTTCGCCGAGAGCGAGTTTGTATTCTCAACTAAACGTTTTGTTTATACTTTTTACCCGACTGCGCTACGCAAAGGAAGGTATTGTTTTTGTCAGCCTATGTCATTGTATGTCCTTCGGATCAAGACCCCATGGCTCAGACCACTAGACCACGGAGGCAGTTAATGTTCACAACGATTAAAAGTTTTCTGTTTGTACCTAATTAAAATTAAGTTATTGCGCAGTTGGGTTTTCTGTTTTTTTTTTTATTAAAACATTATGCTTTTTATATCAACAGATTATGAAAGCGGCATACTCCTACTACGCAGTGCTAAGCCAGAGGCAGGACTGAATAAATGAAAATGCAGTACTCGTAGCACAATTTATAATTTCAATTAATACCTTCAAGTAACATTTTTGCATCTGCCATATTGATGCAGAATGGAGACAGAAATAATATCTTGGGAGTCTGTACCTTTCTCTTGACAGAGAAGGGTATCCGTGTCAGATAATAAGGCTCTCCCTTATACAACGTGTAACATAAAGGGTATATGCATCGTGAAATGTGTGAATCTACTCATGAAACTGAACAACTTTTCCTAAGAAACATAAGTCGAAATACGAAAAAAAAAATTTTTACTTCCCATACTAAATGCGCTATCAGCTGATGTATTTTGTATGGAAGGTCAAAATTTATTTTTCGTTTTTCGACCAATGTTCCTTAGGGAAAGTTGTTCAGTTTCATGGGTAGATTCACACATTTCTCGATGCATATACCCTTTCTGTTACACGTTGTATAATCTATCAATAATTTGTGACTACACAAAAACTATTAATTAAGAATTGAATTGAAATAATATCTTAATTATAAAGATTAAAAGTTTCAGTTTTGGATAATTTTTCTTACAACTGCGGTAGCTCAGTTGACAGAGCGACAGAACTAGGGCTCGTATTTATAAAGCGATCTCAAGATTGAGAGCAATATTAAGTATGGATTTGACATAACGTTTTGTACTGAAATGACATTTCTGATACGAACTCAAACTCACTGTCACTCTTGAGAGCTGATTATAAATACGGGCCTAGATTTCAAGGTATCAAGTCCAAATCCTTTTTGAGAAAAAGTTTTGGTGTTACATAGTATGTATAAGTATATTGTCTCCAGTCTACACAATATGTCACAAACCTTACAAAAATACATACATACGCATTTCCATAGTATTGCACGATACTAACTAGTATACTATCACAGATTTTGCGTAGGTATAAATATTACATACATACATAAAATCACGCCTTTCTCTCTAATGGGGTAGGCAGAGCAAAAACAACCTAAACAAAGATCGTGCCGCCACGTCTGACAAGTTTTGAGGGTTATTACAGATGATAATGATTGCTATACTATAAATATTTCCTGCAGTAAAGATAAAAAAAAATGCCCCCAAATATAATTTGGTTCTTTCGTAATGTAATTAGAAATGCTTGGAGTAAGAAACAAAAAGGGTCTAGTCTAGATAGTACTATTTATTAGCAGGTACTTTTGTAATTTTATACCTACGCAAAATCTGTGATAGTATACTAGTTAGTATCGTGCAATACTATGGAAATGCGTATGTATGTATTTTTGTAAGGTTTGTGACATATTGTGTAGACTGGAGACAATATACTTATACATACTATGTAACACCAAAACTTTTTCTCAAAAAGGATTTGGACTTGATACCTTGAAATCTAGGCCCGTATTTATAATCAGCTCTCAAGAGTGACAGTGAGTTTGAGTTCGTATCAGAAATGTCATTTCAGTACAAAACGTTATGTCAAATCCATACTTAATATTGCTCTCAATCTTGAGATCGCTTTATAAATACGAGCCCTAGTTCTGTCGCTCTGTCAACTGAGCTACCGCAGTTGTAAGAAAAATTATCCAAAACTGAAACTTTTAATCTTTATAATTAAGATATTATTTCAATTCAATTCTTAATTAATAGTTTTTGTGTAGTCACAAATTATTGATAGATTATACAACGTGTAACAGAAAGGGTATATGCATCGAGAAATGTGTGAATCTACCCATGAAACTGAACAACTTTCCCTAAGGAACATTGGTCGAAAAACGAAAAAATAAATTTTGACCTTCCATACAAAATACATCAGCTGATAGCGCATTTAGTATGGGAAGTAAAAATTTTTTTTTTCGTATTTCGACTTATGTTTCTTAGGAAAAGTTGTTCAGTTTCATGAGTAGATTCACACATTTCACGATGCATATACCCTTTATGTTACACGTTGTATAAGGGAGAGCCTTATTATCTGACACGGATACCCTTCTCTGTCAAGAGAAAGGTACAGACTCCCAAGATATTATTTCTGTCTCCATTCTGCATCAATATGGCAGATGCAAAAATGTTACTTGAAGGTATTAATTGAAATTATAAATTGTGCTACGAGTACTGCATTTTCATTTATTCAGTCCTGCCTCTGGCTTAGCACTGCGTAGTAGGAGTATGCCGCTTTCATAATCTGTTGATATAAAAAGCATAATGTTTTAATAAAAAAAAAAACAGAAAACCCAACTGCGCAATAACTTAATTTTAATTAGGTACAAACAGAAAACTTTTAATCGTTGTGAACATTAACTGCCTCCGTGGTCTAGTGGTCTGAGCCATGGGGTCTTGATCCGAAGGACATACAATGACATAGGCTGACAAAAACAATACCTTCCTTTGCGTAGCGCAGTCGGGTAAAAAGTATAAACAAAACGTTTAGTTGAGAATACAAACTCGCTCTCGGCGAACAATGAATGACATTCTCGTGCATTACTCACAGCAAGTTAACTCAAGTAAAGTTATGTAAAAATATGCCGTCTACAAGATTTCCCTTTACCGAGAAGTATACATTTACATCCATTTCCACGAAAAATGGGTCTTGTTTTGAGTTTCACAAATCAGCGCATTTCTAGTTAAAAATAAATCTAACAGTGGGTGTTGTGGGTGGAGGTCGTTCATTTCTTGTCCTGTCCTGACCTGAGATGTCTTCGCATTTTAAAGGTACTTCGGTCAATTTTCGAACAAGAAACGACTTTAGGCATTTATTTTGTATTGGGTTGAGCTAAAAATAAAATCTAGCTAGAATGCACGCACATCACATTTTCAATGGAATGCAAGACGGTTAATAATAATTCTGCGGAGAAGCTTTTTTTGGAATCATAAATTTTTTTTTGTGTTCCGAGGGTTGAAAGACGATGGTGATAGAGTTCTCGCCTACGTAGGCTGTTGATTCAAGACAATGATAAAAAAGTCTTCTGTCTACGAAACCCATACAGACCGCAAGAAAACAAGCGGTGTCCATGTTAGCGAATCCAGCAGCACTCAAGCGCAGCGGTCGTTGAGCTCGCATCATCATCAGTTGCAGCAGCGGACGGAATCGAGGCGGCATTCGCTCCCATTTGCACTGCATCACCGCTCCTGCTACACGACCTGCCTGGAGCAGAAGGGTTAGTGGAGCAATGTATACTGCACATCATCAAAATATCATCACACCATATGAAAGAGTTTTGTATGTGAATTTCGATTGGAGTGATTCAAAAATACGGCTCTTGGATTGATTAGCTCAGGAAAGTTTGTAGTCTCGTTTTTGGTCTGAAGTACACTCCAACTATTTTTTTTTATTTGCTTTAAGCTTGCTCTTGAATAAACCAGAAGTGGGCATAGTCGACGAGAATAGAGGGAAATGCCTTCCTTGGTACCTATCAATATTTTCATGTTTTGAAGTTACTTACTTCAAGCGTCATTTCGTTAGCGGTATAGCACTGCAAACCCAATTGTATGGTCATAGCGACAAAGAAAGAAAGGGATGTGATCAGTCTGATGGATTTGAAGCTGGATGCGTCTTGCTGTGAACAAAGGAATCATAATTTACTGCAGAAACAAGGCCTGACGGTTATAAAGTAAGCTCGTCACGATAATAACGTTGCTGCCCATTTTCGATTTAGGTATCTCTTAGATACTGAGTTGGGCTTTACGATACCTGCGGAGAAATTAATCGACTCTAATCTAAACCAGTGCACTCGTGGTCTAGCGATCTGAGCCAAAGGCTTTCGACTCGGAAGTCCCTGGGTTCGGTTTCCGGCAAGGGACAAATAAGGTCGTTGTTGTTCCTCATTTGGTTAGGACAGGTTGCAGGTGGCTGGTTGGCCACAATAAGGCCCGTATTTATAATCAGCTCTCAAGAGTGACAGCGAGTTTGAGTTTGAATCAGAAATGTCATTTCAGTACAAAACGGCCTGTCAAATCCACACTTAATATTGCTCTCAATCTTAAGATCGCTTTATAAATACGAGCCTAAGTTAGCCTAGCGGCAGTCGTGAGATAATACAACTGTATTTGACTATATTCTGGGCGCCCGCCGCGCTCATAAGTAATCTGTGACTATAATCTAACATGAAATTTTTACAAACAACAGCAAGTTATCTGACTTATTCACAACACAAAATAAAAATTGTACCATTTATTCAATTTGATATCCAAATTCACGTTCAAATCAAACTATCGAAAAGCAATACAATATGCATTGAACTGTGCTATTCAAATCCCAATTAGAGAAATTCGCATGAATGAAAACATTCAATTTGAACGTTATCTATACATGGCGGGTATAGACCCATGTGTGTTGGGTGAAATTTATTCCATCTAAAAACAAACGTGGAACTCAGTTCGGACTTTAGCACAAACAGTTCTAGCTTTGTACTTTTCAGTTCTTGGATCCTAGCCAAATATAATTCATCGTGCTGACAATTATGATATAGCTGTGTTTCAGTGCAGAGTGGAGAGATAGAAGAGAACAAATTTGCAGGATAACTGCATCTGATACGGTACGCATTCGTTGGAGCAGGTTTTAATCCAGTTTGCGTTGTTTTCAGTTGCTCTCGGTCGTTTGTTAGCGGTTTTGGTATCTATTTTCAAGCGAGTTTATTTTGTAATATAGTTTCTCTATTCGCCAGCTAGCTTATATTATTGGCAAAGTAGCAAGGTATCTACAAAATATAGCTAGTATCGCTGATCGTAACTAACTTTAGGTAAACAAATAAATTCTTACCTATTTTGAACAGAGCAGAATAGGAAAAGATATGGTTGGTAGTTGGTACTAATCAAATTTCAAAATTGGGTTGCATTTCTTTCACGTAACTAATAGTAGGTAGGTACTCTAAGTTGAACTAAGTGCTTAGAGTTTGCTAGCTTGAGTAGAAAACAGATAAAATAAATTACGTGTTTCAGCAGGTAATATTTCTTACCGAAACTTGCACCATAACGACGCATATCGCCGCCATACTCGACAGCAGTTGAGTCATGAACCCATACGAGTATGTCTTTCCGAATTTCTCCACGCAACTGAAAGGAAATAAGGCCCGTATTTATAATCAGCTCTCAAGAGTGACAGCGAGTTTGAGTTCGTATCAGAAAAGTCATTTCAGTACCAAACGACATGTCAAATTCATACTTAATTTTGCTCTCAATCTTGAGATCGCTTTATAAATACGAGCCTATAACAATATCAAGTACGAAGTTCTGTCCGTTGTTATTTCACTCGCACTGTAGGAGTTTTTAATGTTTTGAAATGTAAAACGTTCAGTGACTTTACGTTTTGATAGATATTTTTAATAATACCTATTGGATATTATTTGAAGTATAAACGCATATCTTATTCTTCTTCTGTCGTGTGGGATAGTAGTTCGACTCGCATATCTTATGAACAATAAATTATAAATAGCGTCTTTATTGAGAAAACATCACGACGAATTGAGAACCTTCTCCTTTTTTGGAATTCGGTTAAAAAGCAAAATCTCGTAGACCTTAGCTACACAGCTAACATCGTAGCGATGCCAATATTCTTATGAACTATAATAATGTTCTTATGAACTATTTTATAATCCGTAAATACATTTTGATAGCTAGCAATATAGAGTATTAAAGAAACACATGGTCAGTATTGCATTGCAAAACGAATCAAAAACTCGTAGCCTTTTCGTAGCCATTTGCTACAGAAATATCTAAGTTAGATTTTTGTTCGCCTAACTAAATTGTATTTCAAATACCAATTTTTATCACTGATAGTTCTGATTCTGAATATTATAATAGTAATGAAAAGATTATAAATTTAGACTAATATTATTATGATACATTTTATAAGTATGTTTAATGTTTATTTGATTATTACGGATCGACTCAAAAGGTACGTAGGACGTAGGACCGATTTTATAAAACAAAAAGAAGTGTCTCGACAAAAATCGTAGTCATGCGAGATAGGAGGTCAATGGGCCCGATTCGTAACCACCGCGACTTAACTAAATCTCAACTAAAATTATTGCCATCACGTTCTGTTATCTCATGATAGAAAGTGACAGGTTTGGACTTATATTAGTTAAGTCGCGTAATTTACAACAACGAATTGAAAGTAGATTTTAATTGAAAATAGATTTAGGTATCTACACACTTCATCAGAATTAATGTTGATGACAGCAAATATTAGGGTTCATTCAAAAGCGAATGAAAATTATGAAAACACCGATTTGCTGCCGAAAAATCCCTCCAGCCTTTTCCTTTCAAATACTACCTATGTATTTACATAAGTTCCTTCTGTGAATACGAGTAGCAGATTATATTGATATTATGAGCGTGAAAAAAAGCTGTGCGACAATATTGGTGGCGTAATCCGGTGATATTGCTGCCTGACGCCTGCCGACTCGTATTGACTGAACCGCGATGAACTAAGAATTGATATTTTTTCCACGCAGGCACTCTCTATCACGCAGCTTAGGAGAAGGTACACGATGTTTGCACGGTTCACACTGGGAATTTAAATATGCTGAATGTTATTTCAGGTATTTGGTGTTAGGGCATTTGCGTACTTAATATTTAATATTTTAGAGGATGATTTGCCTTCCTCTTAAATTAAATTAAGGGAGAGTAGCAGAGAGCAGTTAATAATGTTTATTGTTAAGCATGGGCAATGCGTAGTACGTTTCTATACTTTCTATGCAGCTTCAATTTAGTGTTATTTTTTTATTGCGTAAAACTACAACCTAATACGCAGCTCTATCTTGGTACTCTCCAAATATACATTAGAGAGAGTACCAAGATAGAGCTGCGTTTAAATCGGTTATTTTTTCTGTTATGAAAAAAGTTTCAACACGCGATTGCAAAACTTCAAGAAACTTTTTTTCTAAGATGGTTTTTTTTAAAGGGTCTTGGCGTGGAAACAAGTCCTTCAGCCGAAATCACTTCACAGTTAGTTTTTCATGTTTTAGGTTGTACTTATAGTGTTGCTGGCTACAAATAAAAAAGAAAACACATTTGCGACTGGCCAGCAGCCTGCAATTTGACTCGTCTGAGCACTTGCCAGATTCTGCCTATTTATCCGCGGCATTGCTCGCTTGGCCCCGCGCCCCGACGCCGCTCGCCTCCCAGTTAATTCACATGCCGGTTCATGGCAATTTACTGGGCTAAGCTGAAGCGCCTGCCAAAAAGTTCGATGCACCGACGGACAGCGCTAAGCTCTATGTTGTGTTATGAGGAGTAAACGGGCTGAAATTGAAAATGTTTGCTAGATACGAAATGAGAATAATAAAACTTTATCACTAAAGTGTTGACTAAAGTATTAATAATGTTCAGATTTTATATAAAGTTTAGTTTTATCTCGTAAGTTCTCCGAAGGGTTGGATGGAAACATTCAACTATACCACATACTTATAAATAGTAATCTGTGAACTAATACAGCTCGGAATACAAACTCCTTTTAGGTACAAGTACGGTCTTTGTAGTAGAAAATATCATGATATCAGCCGATACTACCTAAATCATACCTCTTTGTCCGATCCGATCAAATCATTTATCAAATCGCCTAGTCTAAAATTAATTTAGTTTATATGTGAGCTAAATACTTAAATGAAATACCTACAAAAACAAAATGAAAGCACTGAATCACGGCAAATAAAATAAATACAAATTAAATACAGGCCAGTTTGTCCGCACCACTGCTTTCAAAATGAAAGCGCAGTAACAAAATACACTCAAAATAAAAGCGTTTTACCAAAATACAGTGTACATTACGTCGTAATTAGCGTGGCAACGCTACTGCACCCAGTCGGTAAAAACTTAATTAAAATTTAAACTTGGAATGGTCGCGCTCGGGGACTAACAAACAAACAAACAACCTTGATTTATGGCCGTATCCTCACCTCTGCGCTTTCCACTTGCAATTCCAATATTGCTATCCATTGCTGCTTTTGGTTCACGTTGACGAAGTTTCTGACGCGCCACAGGTTGCCACTCGTACTTAGTTCTCGTACTCGTACTCACTATTCTTCATTCAATGATCATTCTTAATGTTCAAAATGCTATATCTTTTAATTGTTTTTAGACTATCGTTAGGTGAAAAAAATCTCTTACCTTACTTAAGAATATTTCAAAAACTCTTTATTTGAAATACAATGATTATCTAACTTAATTTCTGTAGCAAACAGCTACCAGTTTTTGGTTTGTTTCGCAATACAAACAAGTGTTTCTTTAATCCATGTATGTACTCATAGATTTTTTATTATCTTTTCTTTTAGACGTATCTCAGAACTCAGAGTTAGACATAATGAAGGCAGTTTGGCGTTGCAAACAGCACGACTTACTTATATAACCATTATATATCCATTAGTGTTAGAGTCTATCATGCATGAGTGAACAGAAAGGGAGACGGCAATAATTTAATTTGAGGTTCAATGTATCGGCACGGCAATGATCAGCAAGATGCAAATTAGAGGCGCACAAGTGCGGATAGCGCCCGTAGTTCAGTTGCAATTGCAATGTGGATTACAGATACACCTCCCGAAAACAGGAGCGAAAACGCAATAAGAACGCAAAAGGTAAAAGTGAATTTGTGAATGAGGTGCAGGTTTCAAAAGAGAAACGTTTTGTGTTTTGTATGGGGTGTCCTGATTGGGCACTCGGTTTTAACCAACTAATCATTTTTGGCTATGCATATTTTCACTTATGGCGTTTCATCATAGCGCCTACACTATTTAACTAAACGCCTAGACAGCAAGCAAAATAGAACTTACGTATTAGGCACAGAAAATAGGCAAACCTAGGCAAATCAGCTGTTATACTAAAATCAGTCTATGGTAAAATAAAACTTAAAGCCAGTAGGTACAGTACAGTGAGGTCTCAACCTCTTGCCATTGAATTGCAGTGCAAATTGCATTAGATTAGAAGATTACCATAAAATATGACTTCCTTACCCAATCAGAAGCTGATGATGTTGAAAGCAAGCCTTTAGCGATCTCTCCAACGACTTTTCAAACTCTTCTTTTGAATAAGTTTCTTTCACCAATTCTTCGTATACCTCTAGCTGGACACCACTTTTAACTCCCAACTCATTTTCATCCACATCTCTTATGCCCTCATAAAGCTGCATGATAGTACGCTCATAAACAGTCAAAACTGCCTCTTGAAATATGGCAAATTGTGCGCTCATATGCAAAATCACGGATCCAATATAAGTGTCTATAAACATGACAATATGGCCGGTCCATAGCAAACCTACAGTCTCCAGGATAAAGGTGGGAATGTAAGAGATATCCTTCTGATAGTTCCAGGGTATGTAAATAGGCTGCGGCAAAGTACGGTCAGGGATAGAGTCGTTTAATTTTGACACCTCCACCCTCCATTGTAGGTCTTGAATGGCTCCGTAGACGTTGGCATTCGCAATGGTGACCCAACCAAAAAGAAGAAAAGAACCAGTCAAGATCCTTGTTGTCCGAATAGTAGCACGAATTTTGTCGTAGTTCTGATAATGGTCTTGCAGCTTTATTTCCAGAGTGTGAACAATGTCTTGCAACTCAACATTTTTAAACAGAAACAAATACAGTTTGATCACAGTTAAGTCGTGGGTTATGACGAAAGAGAGACTGAACATGAATCTGTCCATCTCTTTCTCTCCAATGAAAGGGTCTATGGTTTCCAAACCGACGAATCCAACCACCCATACTAGTTCGGTGACGATGGTGTAGTAAATGTACAAGCCTGGAAAGTTCCTGAAGTCTCCTTCGTCAGGATGATGCCACCAGCCAAGGCCTAAGAATCTTAGGACAGTGTAATGTAAACCTGTAGCATAAGAAAAATACAGTGACTTGTTTAAATGTTTGTAACAGTCAAATCAACCTACCACTATCATCGGAATCCAGACGTACTGTTTATACTGTGCTCCGAACAGCTTGGTCGAGTTGACTCGTGCCCCTCGGTGGGGAGGTGGGTATATAGGTATATGAGCTGGTGATGATAAATGACAAAGTTACAAACCAAGATATCTCCGTGGGCGATCAGACGCAGCCATGTTGCCATAAGACCTTCAATTCTCAACTGATTCTGTTGAAAATGAAGTCTACAACTGCATGCAAATAGACCTAAACTTTAATAGCTTAAATACATTTTGCCCATAATTATTAGTCTGTGTTGATCTGTTTAATAAACAATGAATACAAGTGATCTAACCCAACCTTTTCATTAGGGTTTGGTGGGCAGTTCAAGGTAAAGAACATGCGAGCGAGGATCCAATTTATTTGACAGTTACATAGGTACTTATACAGATTGTGTCATTTATTTATTAGTTAGCTTCGCTCTATATATTAATTCCTGATCTCCTGATAGGTTTGATTTTGATATAAAAGTCTGAGCTCACCCAGAAGACGGCAAGTCTACCAATGTCCCTATATTGTACCAAATTGGGAGAAAATCAGGTACCTGATTACGTACGTACAGACAGAGGCGCCAGTGCTGACTGCGTGCCTTACATACATAATAATATATACCCACCGCTAATATCCCTCACGGGGTAAGCAGAGCGTCAATGTTCTTGTAAAAGGTTGTTTCGGCCATGTTTGACAGACGACGTCTGACAAGTTTTGTTGAAAATGTTTCAAGCACGTTTCAAGTCTATGCTTTTAGATGAACAGATAAGTTTCTATTATGTTATGAATGATCTGACATTTTAGGTTTAATCAGTGGCCGCGAGAACGCTTTATTTTTATTTTCAAAAAAATATGGTTCCTAATGCCAAATCCTCTATTAAAATCTTCAGAGCCTGTTGAGCAAAGTAGAAGCGATTTGATTTTACTTTGGTTCCTGTTGTTATAAATATTTAGAAACGAGCCATTTTCTTCTACTGATACCATACACTAAAATCAATGACTTATTTAATAAATATAACTTAGGTGAGAAGAGTCGACATAATTGCTACTTATCACCCTGTTCGTAATAACCCCGTGGTGTCAGTAGTACCATTGAGTTGTACCATTGGTGGTACTAGTGACACTAATATTGGTGTGAATAGTACCATTAAAAACGAGACTAGTTTTTGCACGTGAGTTTACCAAGATAATAAAATATATTATTTTCTCAAACATGCATGAAAATAGTCTTATTCCTTATGCAAAATCAATACGCAAACTTTGACATATACGGTTTCTCAAATAAAAGTTTTCATAGAACTCGTCTTTTTCAAATTTCGAACAACAAAGCGCTCCGTCAAAGTACAAAACGCCATTCCTCCATGCCAAAACTCTCCAGCAAAGTACAAAACGCCATTCCTCCATGCCAAAACTGTCCAGCAAAGTCCAAAACGCCATGACTTCATGCCCAAACTTTTTTTTTTAAGTTCACTTGCGTTTAGTTTCAACATTTGCATTTGTGTTGAGCTAGCACTGAGGCTGTACGCCATAGATTTTTTATTTATGTATTTCCCTGCATTAATTTGAGAAAAGCACTATGTAAGCCTCGGCGGAAATAGCAATTGCCTGACTCGTATTATTGAAGTCCTCGCCTGCGGCTCGGACTTCAATCCCTACTCGTCCGTCAATTGCTGATTTTCCATGTCTCGACAACAATGTACTATTTTTGTTTGGAACTTGTATAAGAAAACTGAATTTTGAACTGATTTTGTTCATTTAAAAGTTAATGAAAACCGACCACAAACTAAAAGTATAGGTACCAAAGTTATACCTAAGGATTATTAATAAAAGAATAAATTCAACTGTAAACTTGGTTTTAATATACGTTGTGTAAAAATTCTTTCATGCTGGACTGGAAGTGATAGAAAAACATAGAATGTGCCAGCTGCATCTCCTCCCATGCTGCAAAAATCAGCTAAGGGATATGAGGGTTTCAGTATTGTAATTTAGGCGATGGGCTGACAACCTGTCACTATAGCAATATATACAGATCCATCTGGAATAACTCTCAAAATTTATCAGACGTGGCGGAACGACCTTTGTGTAGGTCGTTTACGCTCTGCCTACCCCATTAGGGATAAAGGCGTGATTATATGTATGTATGTGTAAAACTTCCATTCCATTCTGGACTCTGGGAGCGGTAGAAAAACTTAGAATGTGTAAGCTGCTTCTCCTCCCGTCCCGAGCATGTTGTAGAAGCCAGCATAGGGATTTGAGGGTTATAGTATATTGTAAACTTAGGCGAAGGACTGAATTTCTGTAACTATAGCGATTGCCTTCATTATTTGTCAGACGTGGTGAAAACGTAAGCAAAGTCGTGACTTTATGTATGAAATGAATGTAGAGTTACAGTATAGACAGAGTTAAAACTAATGAGAGCAGTGACAGTGATCAGACGTGTTTTCTGCACACTTTAATTTTATTTAATAACAATTAGTGTCAAGATAACTTCCGCGTTTGTGAGCGCGCATCTTTGCACGTATTTTAAGTGTGTCAGTGCGTAATGTTCGCGTTTCATTTGTATCGCTAAGATATGTCGAACATAAACAGTCCGTTTAATCGGAGCTCAGTGACACCTCGAAGTCCTCCTGAGCGTCGGGAACAACCAGAACAACCAGCTCCGCCTACCAAGATGGATACCGAGGTAGAAATTGTGTCGACTCCGGAGATACAAAATTTTATTTCCGGGGTCCAAAAAAGCCTGGAAGACATCTGCTCTATATCAAGTGAGTCAACCAAAAAATTGGATGCGGAACAGAAACAACGAATCAGCACCCTATCTAGGAACGTTCTCGCTGGGGTAGCACAAATGGCTGTCCAGTACCAGGCCATGAAGTATAAATACGTTGTACTTAGTCATCAACTTACTAGATGCAATGAAGTAAATGAAATATCAGCACAGATAAAAGATCTAAAGCTCAGCATGAAACCTGCCCCAAATACCTCAACTCAGCCCACCATATCCTTTGCCGATGCCGTCAAAACCAGAAACAACTCCGTTATTCGGCCCGCTACTACCAGCAGCATTGCCATTTATCCTGCAAATAAGGAAAAATCTAGCGAAGAGACCAAAAAACTAGTGCAGACCCTCATCAAGCCAGAAGAACTAAAACTGCAAATTCGAGGATTAAGGAAGACTAGAAATGGAGGCGTGATCATTAGCACTGATAGAAAAGATGACCTTGAAAAGATCAAGAAATCGGAGCCACTCATAACCTCAGGGCTGACACTTAAAGAGACCGCAAAAAAATGCCCGAAAATTATCCTTCTAGGTGTGCCCTCAAACACAACAGAGGCTGAACTAAAAGACTGTATTTATGAACAGAATATAGCAGATAAACACCCATTGACCAAAGAAAAAATTACCAACTCAATTAAGTTGAGCCACAAATCAGGGCGAAAGGATGCTGCGTCATGCAACTTCATCCTAGAAGTCACGGCTGACGTTAGAAAGATCATTATACAGCAAGAACGTCTTTTTATAAATTGGACCTCCTGCCCGGTAAGAGATTTCACTCTAGTGACTAGATGTTATAAATGCCAACAGTACGGTCACTCAGCGAAATTCTGCCGAGAAACTGACTCTACCTGTGGTCACTGCGGACAAACCGGGCACAGCATTAAGGACTGCACTAAAAAGGACCAACCCGAGAAGTGTGCGACCTGCCAGCGCTTTAATAAGCCAAGCAATCACAAGACTGGAGATGAGACATGCCCAGCAAGAAAGAGCGCAGAAATGAGACTTCTGAATTCAATTGACTATGAGGGCGCCTAGGGCGCCGCACCACCTGCGTATAGCCAGCACAAACATGGGTAATGTAGGTGAAGATATAGGAAGAGACATAGATTCCACTTTTAATCATGAATCACTGATTTGTGACACAGATCAGTGCTCAGAATTACTTAAAAAAATGACTCGTAACTTTAAAATATTAACGCAGAACATCTGCAGCATAAATTGTAATTTTCCTAAACTGCTAACCTTGTTACAACAACTAAATGTGGAAATTGATGTGATTGTTTTAACTGAATGTAGGCTATCTTCACAGCATCACATTCCGCAGTTACAGGGTTATAACTCACATAGTACTTCAAAAACAAATGTTTTACAAAATGACGGCGTAGTCCTATACATAACAAGCACTTTTACTAACGTTATAGTGGAGGAACCTGAAATGATAGACGGAAACTGCTTAATTGCCAAGATAGGAAATGATACCGCCATAGTATCCATATACCGATCGCCCTCGTACAGAAATATTAGTAATTTCTTAAAATCACTTCATGATATAATAATATCAATTAATTCTTTCAGAAATATCTTTATAGTCGGTGATATTAATTTAGACATAAAAACAGGAAATGTAGATCGAAGATCGCCTGAATATTTAAATTTCACCGCGTATCATGGCCTACTTCCAACCCACCTTTTTCCAACTAGAGACAGAAACTGCTTAGACCACATTTTAGCAAAAACAACATATCCACTTAAAACATTCGTTTTATCATCGCCCTTGACCGACCACAACGCAATTGTGCTGAGTATGCAAAAGATTTATACTAGGGCAGATATTGACTTTAAATACACAAAACTAAATCACAATAAAGCTTTACTTGACCTTGAAAAGCTGGATTTAACCCCAATATATGACATGACAAATGCAAATTTAGCCGTGGAATTCCTTATAACCTCCCTGACAACTATTATAGATGACAACACAAAAACTGTATTAATAAAAAGACGTAACGTAGTTATCAAACCATGGATTACTCCTGGTATATTACGCTGCATTAGAAACCGGGATAAACTCCATAAGAGACATAAAAAATCACCAGAAAACCTAATCCTAAAAACAACTTACTACCGTTACCGTAACTTTTGTAACAATTTAATCAAGAAACTAAAACGTCGATACGATAGGGAGCAAATAAATAAAGCGGGTCAGAACAAAAAACTATTGTGGAAGGCTATAATAAATGTAACAGACATGACTAAACCTAAAACTCCTGCGCAAGCATTAATATCGAACTCAGCGAGCGCCACGCAATCGATAAATAAAGCGAATACATACTTTGCTAACGTAGGTAAATCTTTAGCGGAAAGGGCAAAAACGTTTTCCGACTGTCGACCGCAATTGCATACACTGACTTCCCAACTACAGTCATTTACTTTATTAAATACAGACGAAGCTGAAATTGATAGAACTATAATGACCTTGAGAAATGACTGTGCCACTGGTATAGACAGAATACCCTGTTCTTTTCTAAAAACTTTTAAAGATTATTTAATCCAGCCGTTGACTTACATTTTTAACCTTTGCTTCGCAGAAGGAATTTTTCCCAATGCTTTGAAAAGGGCGATAGTCCAACCTATCCATAAAAGTGGAGATAAAAGCGTCGTCAATAATTACCGTCCCATAGCCATACTGCCTTCTCTTTCTAAAATATTAGAGAGATTAATTCAAAAAAGACTTGTTAAGTACTTAGAAGACAATAATCTACTTGCCAAAACTCAACATGGTTTCAGATCCGGAATGTCCGCAGAAAATGCCGTACACGAGTTAACTGACTATATAACAAGAAAATTAGACTCACAAAAGAAATGCATGGCCATATTCCTGGACCTCGCTAAAGCTTTTGATACTGTTTCAATTCCATTACTTTTACTCAAATTAGACAGACTAGGAATTCGGGGTCATCAACATAAATTGATCAAAGACTATTTAACTAACAGGACACAGCGCGTAAAGATTGGTGAATTAGTAAGTGACGAAATATCTATAGAGTACGGTGTTCCTCAAGGGAGCATACTAGGGCCAATACTTTTCCTTATCTATATTAACGACCTATGTTTACTACACTTACCAAATGGAAAACTGATTTCATACGCAGACGACACCGTACTTATCTTTAGTGACAAAAACTGGCGTGCTGTTTTCTCTAGAGCGCAATATGGATTTGATCTAGTGAATCGCTGGCTTAGAGAAAATTTACTAACCCTTAACACTGACAAAACCAAGTTCATGACCTACTCTTACAGATCCCATACTCAGCCGCCACTACATACGTATAACATAAAAGCTCATAACTGTTCACTTCAAAATTCTGTAACGTGCGACTGTCCCAAATTAAACCCAACACAAACAATCAGGTATTTAGGTATTATTATAGATAACCACCTCAACTTTAAAGCACACATAGAAGCTCTAACAGGCAGAGTGAGAAAACTGATCTTTGTCTTTAAAAACTTAAGGCATGCGGCCAGTAAAAGTTTAATAAAGACAGTCTACCTCGCACTCTGTCAGTCACTGCTGCTTTATTGTATTACATCTTGGGGTGGCTCTGATAAAACTACTTTAATCCAATTGGAAAGAGCACAAAGAGCTGTATTAAAAGTCGCAACCTTCCGTCCCTTTCGCTTTCCTACCACTGAACTCCTCAACGACTGCGCTGTACTCTCAGTCCGGCAGTTATTTATTCAGGAAACTGTCATTAAAAAACATCTACTAACACCCTATGACCCGACGTTTGTGGTCAATAAAAGACGAGCAGATATTGTCTGTACACAAGATATTTTTCGAACGGAACAGTCACATAAATTCTTTTGTTTTCTGGGCACTTATCTCTATAATAAATTAAATCTCATCCTAGATCTTTATCCCATGCAAAAACATTTGTGTAAGAAGACTATACAAAAGTGGCTCATAGGTAAACCTTATGAAGAAACAGAACAACTTTTAATGGTGACTGCCTAAATCATAATCTTTTACACTAAATTATTTACTGTCAACTAACACATAGAATTAAGTATAAAAATACTAACACTAATTTATTAGGGTAAATCAGTAATTAGTATTTTATTTTTTTCAATTAAATTTGTACACAAGTCTTAAATATCAATGCATTATTTAATTGTAAGAAACCTAAGATACAGGTAATCAATTTACTTAGTTTAGGTATCAATACAATTTTTACAGATTTTAAAATAAATCATTAGTACTTACTTTAAGCTAATCAGTTATTGTTTACATATTTTATTCTATTTTGTATATTTTAGTTAGTAACTAATTAGTAATTACATTTATATTAGTCCGTAATTAATAATAATTAATTGATGTAAACATTATTTTATGAAATAAATTATTCTTATTCTTATTCTTATTAGTTACCGTCTGTCTGAATCTCGAATAATTTTCCTCGCGCTCAGAGAACATCACGCGTTATTGATGTATGTTTAAGTAAGTTTTTCCTTTTGTATGTTTGTTCTGTCTAATGTCTCGCTATATGATGTCGGAGATACTTGTGGGTACTCAGTAACTTACATAAAAATACATAAGTACGTAAGCTAAGCTTAGCGTCAACGACTCAAGCAAGGGTCGTTCCGCCACGGCCACACCTTACATTTGAGGGTTAATTGACAAGTCGTCAGCCTAATTTACAATACACTCAAACCCTCAAATCCCTTAACCGGAGGAGAAGCAACTGGCACATTCTATATTTTTCTGTCTCTCCCAGTCCATCATGGAAGCAACATCCTTTAAAAGGTTTTAGATGAATGAGGTAGAAGAATGAAAATCTGGACCTAAGATCTGTATGTCCGTAGCAATAAACAAATTGTAAGTATGATTTTATTTTTACGAACTTAGTTATTTCGATCTTTGGAAAAGTAGGTATACTTGTTACTCTTTTTATTTTCCAATATTTACTTATTGAATAAGTTTTTTTTTAATCTTAGAGATTACATCATGCGGTCATGCCCCATAAGCGTATCAAAGGGATCATCAATATTTTAGTCACCTTTTATAACTCAAGAACAATGATTAAAATGTCGTTAAGGCTATGGACAATGTTTGCGATTTATGCCTAATAGTTTAAGGAGCATATTGGTTCCTATTGAGTTTCTAAATTATAGACGAAAACGAAACAAAAAAAATGTTTCTTAAAATACATACTCAAGGTATAGTAAGTAGGTTACGAGATAGTTTTAATTCAGTTTTATTTCCGAAAAACAAGATTGTGTACTTAATTTTATTGATTGTGTAATTTAAGGCTCGTATTTATAAAGCCATCTCAAGATTGAGAGCAATATTGTATGCGGATTTGACAGGTCATTTTGTATTGGAATGACGTTTCTGATACGAACTCAAACTCGCTGTCACTCTTGAGAGCTGATTATAAATACGGGCCTAAGATTGTGTAGCCCAAGATTCTTAAAAAAGAAACTGTATTGAATAACACATGTAGCTGTAGATACCTTTATCTATTGAAAAATCAGAATACAGTGTGACTAAAAGGCACCCAAAGGGCTACAATGATTATATACCTACGTAACTAGGTTTCCTATGTCCTATTCTAGTACCTACCTAACCTAAGAGTGCTTTTCAATTCCGATCCGTCCAGTGGTTGAAGCGTGATTGCGTAACACACATCCAAACATTCAAAATTTCGCATTATAATATAAAAGTACGATGTGCCAAAGATTATGGTGCATAAATCGTACCTGAAAAAAATCTTGAATAAAAGTCTACACAACTCCGCAGTAAGTATCGCCTTAACATTAAATCAGTTTTTAATGCGGGCTGCGAACGATTTTATTTGAAAATTGTCTGGCGCCCTCCGTGATTGCCATGCGAAGAGAGCTGACAACTCGACTTGGCAGTGGTGCCGATTCGGTAAAGAAAAGACACGACTTAATTAAAATAGTTTTCCGTTATGAGAGAAAAGAAAGGTACATCAGTTAGGTACATCTAGACTATACAGGGTGGCCCAAAGAGTGACGTCCAAAGACAAAAATCAGATTCCTTAGGTCGAGGGGTATCCAAATCACCCCCATGTATGTTCAGCGATTTTTAATGGTTTAGGAGTTATGAATTTTTTAAGTAATTTTCGAGGAAAATCGACCTGAGTGACTTATTTATTTTTTATTATTTTTTGGGTTAAGTATTTTCACAAGGTTTTTCTTTTGATTTTATCCTATTGAATGGTTCTAGTAACCATAAAAGTTTCAGCATCCTTGCTCTAATGTAAGTTAATTATTTTTTAATCGGAATTTAGAATTTTAAGTCCGTGCTAGACCGTTATAAATTTTTAACTTGAAATTAAAAATTGATTAAGGTAATCCCATAGCCTCAAACTAATTTTAAAAACTCCGCTGGACTCTTAAGTAACATTAACATCGAAAAAAAGTTGTACTTAAGGGGGCATTATCCACAGAAATCAGCCTTTAAAGGTGGGTAGAGGGAAAATTCCTAAGTTTGCAAATTGATTTAAAAAATAAAAGGTAAGTGTTTTATCATAAATAATGAACAATTAAGTTAGGAAGTGTGTCAAGTTACCGGAAAAATTAAATAATTTGTTGTAAAATAAAATAAAAACAATTTTTATTAAATTTATGATGTTTGAGTGAAATGTCCTAAGAAAATGCTTCACTTTGTGGATTTGCTTATGATTTCTGTATTGATAGCCATGTAGCAGGTGAGAAGTATCAGAAAAATACAAAATGTCAGATTTGTAAGGATTTTTTAATAAAAAAAAATAATTAAACGTTAAAAAACTTACTTTTTCGCATCAAAAAGTTTCACAGTTGCTATCTCTTCCACACATTTACCTGTTAAATAAGTCACGAAAAAGAAATCGTAAGCAAATCCACAAAGTGTAGGACATTCCACAAAAATCATAAATTGAATAAAAATTGAAATGTTTAATTTTACATCAAATTATTTTATTTTTGCGATAATTTGACACACTTCCTCACTTAATTGTTCAGTATTAATGATAAAACATTTCCTTTTTATTTTTAAATCAATTTGCAAACTTAGGAATTTCCCTCTACCCACCTTTAAAGGCTGATTTCTGTGGATAATGCCCCTTAAGTACAACTTTTTTTCGATGTTAATGTTACTTAAGAGTCCAGCGGAGTTTTTAAAATTAGTTTGAGGCTATGGGATTACCTTAATCAATTTTTAATTTCAAGTTAAAAATTTATAACGGTCTAGCACGGACTTAAAATTCTAAATTCCGATTAAAAAATAATTAACTTACATTAGAGCAAGGATGCTGAAACTTTTATGGTTACTAGAACCATTCAATAGGATAATATCAAAAGAAAAACCTTGTGAAAATACTTAACCCAAAAAATAATAAAAAATAAATAAGCCACTCAGGTCGATTTTCCTCGAAAATTACTTAAAAAATTCATAACTCCTAAACCATTAAAAATCGCTGAACATACATGGGGGTGATTTGGATACCCCTCGATCTAAGGAATCTGATTTTTGTCTTTGGACGTCACTCTTTGGGCCACCCTGTATAGATGATCATATTTGATCCTGTCAGTTCGAATAATTCGTTTCAGAAAGATTCAGTAAGACAAACGCTTTAGTTAAACCGTCCCAAATTTGAAATTGATAGGAACTAATAAGACCGTCTCTGTATGTGTTACTACCGTCCCTTTCTGTTCGCTCATGTCAAAACGGCAGGTACTTATATATTATTTTAATCAAGTCGTGTCTTGACCGAATCAATACCAGTGATACATAATTCATTCAAGTTATCTTGCTTTAGGGTCCGGACCTCACAGTACGGCGCTTATCTGATTTGGACAGGTCACCTTAACAAATTTGTACTTAGGTACTTAATCGTGCAAAGGTGCATCGTTGCACATAGCCGACTAGGTTTTCTGGTTGTCAAATGCTCATATACATTCCGATAACGAATGTTAAGCAACTAGGCCATGGATGGGCAGTATAGTGGCCGGTAGTGGTATAACTCGAACGTTTGCGTGCTTACGAGATCCTAAATTTCCAGATGTCTAAGCTTAGGTAGTTTTTATCCATTTTTGGCACCGGCTTACTTCCATGCTGGACTGGGAGTGATAGAAAAACATAGAATGTGCCAGCTGCATCTCCTCCCGGGCATGCTGTAAAAACCAGCTAAGGGATTCGAGGGTTTCAGTATTGTTATTTAGGCGAAGGGCTGACAACCCGTCACTAGAGCAATATACACAACTATCTGGAATAACCCTCAAAACTTGTCAAACGTGGCGGAACGACCTTTGTGTAGGTCGTTTACGCTCTGCCTACCCCATTAGGGATAAAGGCGTGATTATATGTATGTATGTATGTTTGGCACCGGCGCCCATCTAATATATTCTTATCAACCTTAACCTTCACACGCACCACGCCCACCGCAGTGCTACCGGCAAGTCTCCACCATAAAGGGCAGCGACACGCCATAAAGCCTATTAACAATTATTATTAGTCTACCGATCGTGATTTACAACTAGGCTCCGCCTGTCGCTCTGATGGAAGCGACGATGGTTGAAAAGCGCGTGCTATGAATGAATGATCAGGGTGTGGTTTAAGTTAGAGGAAGATGTGAATAATTTTAATTATCTACCACCCAGGAGCCATAGTTTTGAATCACTCCAATCGAATTCACATACGCTACAAAAGACTAACATTCGAATGGTAAATTGTATGAAAATCGTATGCGTATTTTAGTTACACTTTCGTATGCGCATTGGAGTTCGAGTGATTCAAAAATACGGCGCCAGCACTCTGCAGTATCGTGAGGTTAAACCTCTCGAGAATGAGAGTAAAATTATTTTTCGAGTTTGGCAAGTCTCGTTCATTTGGCAAATAAGACTTTCACCAGAAGAATTTCATCAGACCACTCACCAGCCACAACGGGATGGTCGAGTCGAGAGGGATTTAAAATTCATATTCATATCTTAACTGAAAATATTTATAAAGAATTTTTATTATTATTATTTTTAGGAATATTTGCATCGGCACAAGAAAATCCTTGAGTGTAGCGTACAGCGTACCTCTTTGGAAGAAGATATTTATGTAACCGCTAGTAAACTGTTGCTTACTTGTACCACTGTACACTGCCCATCATCAACGTTTTGAGATGTCCAAGTCCAACACATATTGACTGCGTAAATAATGACCTGCGATTGTTTTTTAACCGACAATGTGGGATAAAGAAGAGTAGAGCCTTAAAATTAAGTGCGTCGGCTCGGTGGTGTAGTGGATAGGGCCGCTGCTTTGTTTAAGGGGAGTGGTGGTTCAAATCCCACTACGTTTTTTTCTGCTTTCGATTTTTGTAGGTATCTTACCTACGTATAATTTAACGCTCTTAGGTAAAAGGTTGAGTGTGAAGTCGGCCAATCCGTAACTCTTGGACCCGCGTAGCACATGGATCGACTTGTTTTCAGAGTAGCTTCGCGATCCTCGGTGGGAACGTATATGTGCTGTGATGGATGATAAACCTTTGTGCAGGGGAGGAAAAATTCTTACAAACCAAGTTATGTGAGAATTTAGTTATCTGTAGGTATGTAAGATCTTTGAATGCACAAATAACAAATACAAGTAAGAAATATTTACAATGATTAAGTAATCTGTTATTATAAAAAGGGTCGCCACGTTTTGGCAACACTCAAAGACAAAATAAGTAGGCAAGTGCCATAGGTGATGCAAAAATATCATAATATATCTCTAATGATGATCAAATTTTTGCCTAAACTTAGTCTAAACTGGCGGTTTGTCAGATCAGAAAAAAAACCATGGTGCAATCAGCATAGTTACTTTGACAAGAAATGAACAGAAATCAGGATTTGTACCACTACTGCAAAACTCACATCACTGATTTGACCGAGAAGATGGCAACACTAAAATGGGTTTGGACTGGCCGAGTCACTTTAGTTTTTGTCTTCCTGAAGGCGGTTTTGTTATTAAGTACCTATATATTTTTTTTATCAATTACAAACAAGTTTATTTAATACACAGAAAACATGGTCATGGTATATGTCACGTGCTCGTCGTTAGATCGTTACCTACCTACCATGCCGTGCCGCCGTTATCGTCGTTACGACGTTGTAAGGTCAATGGAGTGCAAATATTTTGCACTACTTTCCTCAAGTGAGGTCGAATTGAACGATGCTTAATTGTTCTCGAAGCGAAATTTGTAGCTCATCCCTTTGCTACGAGCGAGCCGTAGCACACTATTATCAGCTAATCTGTGCCGTAGCGAGGTCTATACTATAGCTCATCCCTTTCCTACGAAGCGTAGCGAATTCGTAGCTAGTCTACGAACTAGCAACTACGTGAAAGTTTGTGGTACATGTTCTGCACTTTAAAAAATTTTGTCATAATTATTAGTACAATTACCCGGTTAACTCTGAAAGCAGAAAAAAAAATTACAATGGACAAGGGACCAGGGTACAGTTGTTAATTTTATCTTACGACTGCCGCTCGGTCATACTTGTAGTATTGTATACAGACAGACACGCGCGCTTGTGTACGTATTTACTATCCCGAACTCACGCACACACACACTAAGACAATGTGCGTATAAGTACATTTAATTTAGACACACAGCCACAGGTATAGTAAACCGGCAGGCAGTCGTGAGATAAAAATACTGTAATGAACAAATCACAAATTGCATGTTTTTTACACGTACCTATTTAGATAGGGACCTATTTTTATATTTAAACAACATTTACAGACATTTTGCATCATGCTCGTCAGTAGCAAAGTTTAAACCTGCCGAATAACAAGAATAGTAGATTCATAGACTAGGGTGGAAGAGAATCAATTCCCGAGGTAGTTAGACGCCCGAGCGCAGCGAGGGCGGCTATAGTCCGAGAGGAATTGATTCTTCTACCCGTGGCAATGACTCTACTTTTCATTTAGAATATGAGGAAAATAAAACTAGTTGTTAATACAAACTAAGTATTTATTGTTAATAAAGTAGGTACCTATTTAAAATTAATAGTCATATTGGTACAATTATTGAAATTAAAAGTAACATTTTTTTAATTTTGTCGCGGCACTCGCATCGCAAGTTTGCGCTAAATTCACACTGGCCAGTGACACTAGCTGGTTAAAAAGTCACGACATTTCATAAAGTTTTCTTTTTAATATGAAAAAAAGTCTTCACAGCTGACAGCAATTCAAGCAGTTCTATTTTTAATAGTAGATTCATAGACTAGGGTGGAAGAGAATCAATTCCCGAGGTAGTTAGACGCCCGAGCGCAGCGAGGGCGGCTATAGTCCGAGAGGAATTGATTCTTCTACCCGTGGCAATGACTCTACTTTTCATTTAGAATATGAGGAAAATAAAACTAGTTGTTAATACAAACTAAGTATTTATTGTTTTAAGTCCGTCACAGATACATAAAAGAACAGATTTTACTATCCCGCCAATTTGTGTTGACTTTTTAATTATTATTTTTTAATTTTGTCGCGGCACTCGCATCGCAAGTTTGCGCTAAATTCACACTGGCCAGTGACACTAGCTGGTTAAAAAGTCACGACATTTCATAAAGTTTTTTTTTTTTAATATGAAAAAAAGTCTTCACAGCTGACAGCAATTCAAGCAGTTCTATTTTTAAAGTTCATTCCCGCCCTAGGGTGGGGATGAAATTTGTATGAGTTATTCCTTCCCTGTGAAAGGAAAGCAGCATCTTCCACCCAATAGTCAGATCAAAACAACACTACTTTCCGAGTATGAGAAATGAAAATAATATTAACTGTAATATGAGTTTAATTTTCACGATTATTACGAAATATTACTGTAGTATAGGGAAACGGGGAAACTTACTCATATAAAATTGTATTTCCGTAATGATCACAGCTAACAGAATGCGTTGCAAGAGGAATAACAGAGAAATACTGAATACACGATTATACTATAAAATACCATGATGATGACACTTATGTTATGATTTTCCACAAAAATAAATAGATAAAGACAAAAGAACTTAAACGTAACGCGAGCAAAGCGAGCCCGACTTTTCATGAAATAACTAGATAAACACACAAGAGAATCAAAATCTAATGCGAGCAAAGAGAGCTCAATTTTTAACTAAAAGATACATACATAAATCAAGCCTTTATCCCTAATGGGGTAGGCAGAGCGAAAACGACCGAAAGGTCGTTCCGCCACATCTGACAAGTTTTGAGGGTTATTTCAAATGGTCATGTGTATTGCTATAGTGACAGGTTGTCAGCCCATCGATCGCCTAAATTGCAATACATTAAAACCCTCGAATCCCTTAGCTGGTTTTTACAGCAAGCCCGGGAGGATATGCAGCTGGCTCATTCTATGTTTTTCTATCACTCCCAGTCCAGCATGGAAGCATATCTAATAGTTGACTTAAATATTTTGTAACATTAGGTATATCAAAGCAACTCTATCCTACCTTACAAAAGAATACCTAGTTGGTATTGAATGACAAATCTATTTCTCGTCTTCCTTTTAAAGTCTTAATCCGAGTATACGTTTTCCCTATTCAACGTCAGAATGTAACGTAATATTACGTAGCAGTCGTCATACATAATGTTTGAGTCAGCAAAGCTACTTTGTGGCTACATTTCTCTAGGTTCAACCGTAGTTATGTGGGTATTCCTGGGTTGAACCGTGTAGTTGCTACGCGAGGTAGCTACGAATGACTACTTTGCTTACGTAGGGGAATCTAGGAGAAATATTTCGTAGCTTTTAATATGTCTATGTGTCAGTGATTTGAATGATTCGACGCGCGCGCGCTCCGACTAGATTCCGCCGGCGTATACTTGAAAATGCGGCAGTTTATAATACGCTGACTTCAGCGTAATCGAGCCGAATTTGTATGGAGATTCGCACGCACACAAACACAAACCCCTCGTATTTACACTAGTGTCTCACGCACACTAGAATTAAAAAGTTTCCGCACTTACGGAGCTACTGTTCTTAGTTATGTATGAAAATGCTAGCTTTCTTTTTTTAATTAACGCTTTTACGGTGAAGCAAAACATCGTACTCCTACGAAGAATTTCAAAGGTAGTGTGTCGATTAATTACTGCCTACATCATGTTCCTAGCCTTTTTCCCGTATTTCACGGGATCGAACGAGGGTACTGGTTTTTACACAGAGCGACTGCCATCTGACCTCCGCAACCCAGAAGGGAAACCAGACCCAATCCTAGATTAGGTTACACACAACCTTTTAATTTCTTCGTAGGTGTGTGCAGGTTTCCTCACGAAGTTTTCCTTCACCGTAAAAGCGCCGAATAAACGTACTTATGAAATTCGAAAACCGAAAAACACATTGGTGGGATTCAAACCACGACCTCCTGCACAGAAGGCCGCGGCCCTATCCACTACACCATCCGGGCTCTTTAAATTCCGCCCCCGTAAATCCAGATATACAAATACATTCAACCAAGGGAAACAGGGCGGCTTCAAACCGATGGAGATTTTTTAGGTGTTTATGGCTGTCCAAGGCTCCGACATGTTGTTATTAATAATTTTTGCGTTAATCTATTTGTTCTTTTACCTACCATACTGCTCTCAACACTTATGTAATCCTAAAGTGGATAACTGTAACTGGCTTTCAGTGTAATCATATATGGTAATATTATAACTTAATAAGATGCTGTTGTTATCCTGAATAAAAAAAAATAATTTTTGATTATTTTTGTAGTTTCATAACCTGTATAATTTACGTTTCATGACGAAGCGATTACTCGAAAAAACTTCATCGGTTTGGAGCGGCCCTGGTAATGCCTTTTTTTTAAATTTTCTGAAAGTACTTCCAGGTGAAAGTTGTTCAGTTTCGTTGACTGAGCAACCCCTATGAGTTTGCGGGAAGCTGTCCCTTACACCCGGTATAACTTTTTAAGCACTCGCGATTATATTCACTCATTTTACTTGTTATCCGGGTCATTCGCGATAAATTTTGGTGGTAAAATCATAGGAATTTACCTTATCCCGACGTTTCAATAATGTTCCTATGATTTTACCACCAAAATTTATTGCGAGTGACCCGGATTGAAAGTTAAATTTAATCTAATATGTCGATTAAAAAAAAAAAATGTGTACCACACAATTTTTTTTATTAACTTACATCCTCACACGATGCACGCTGAAATACTTTTAACAGAAAGTATAAACACCCTTTCCTTATAAAAATATTATTAAATTCAAAGATACAATGACTGTATAACAATTATTGTTTTTTCTTTCTAATCAATGGAGTGTTTTGGTCTGTAGAAATTTTCATTATCTCAAACAAACGTCATCTTTTGTTTGGTAGGCCCATTGGGCTACCCATCTCTCTTTTAATACTTCGACTGCCAAGATTGGACTCTGGAGGCTTATTATTATATTTATCTACTGATCAGTATTTAAAATTAAATAATGAACAGACATAGTTATAAGTGAACGAAGTTATTACCCGAGTCAATCCTTCTTCCTGCTAGTCGGCGCAGTGAATATTTTATACATATTTTTATTATAAATGCGCAGATAACTCTTCTATCTGTTACTTCTGTTCTGTCCATCTGCAACATCTAGCAGACATACAGAAGTAACAAACTAAACTTCTAAATAATAGATAATTAGCAAATGATGCATTACGTTGAATGCTAGGAAGGATTTTGCCTGAACATCTGCAAGTTTTGAAGATAGGCAAAATTAACCACTTGTATCAAATAAATGAGATACAGAGACCATATTAAATTTATAAAATGTTATAAAAAAACTACAAATAATAAGTAGGTACTAAAAAAAAAGGAACTGATTATTTTCTATCTGGGGGCACTGTAGTGCCTCCGCCAAGCCGAAAATTTCAAACGAACACGATCATACCAGCCATCCCTTTTGACAAACAATTTATTCAGAGCCCCGTCAAAAAACCATAATATTAAATTATAACAATAAAAAAAATCTATGTATCTACGTTATGGCGATAATGTATTAAAGCTTTTTCTTAAAGTATGCAGGTTTACTCAAAAGTTGCAAATGCATTTACATTATGATTTGATATGCACATGTGTCTAAAATATATATGCCCAACCTGCACAACAAAATAATATAACGAATACGTAAGTATGTTTTTTAAAGAAAAAAATCTAAATTACCATTGCATTCTTCTGATAACCCTTAATTAAAAAAAATAAGTATTATTTTAAATGAAAACAGAAAAAACATGAAGGGAGTAGTGCTCATAACGTAGGTAGTGATAGTGTAGTAATTTAAATATTTTATTAAGGTAGTTAGAATTAAATTGTAAATTATTGTGTCAACATGCAAGAGATCTCAGATGGCGTCTCGCACGTGGTCTACGCAGTCATAATACTTAAACTCTATTATCTCAAAATCCTTAGTTTAATCTGGTCATAAAAAACGAGCATATAAATTAGTCCTTTGCGTTCTACACAAATCATCCTTTTATTCCGCCTTCACTGAAAGACATGTACAAAATCTTAATACCCCGGCCGATCCAGGCGGCGTGGAAAAAACGCATCGAAGAGTTAACGCGATGACGTAGGCCTCCATTGAAAACCAGCCGATCACCCTGCAGTTGTAGTAGTATTTAAACGGCTGTTGGCGGACGAACAGACCAAGCAAGTCGTTGGGTTTTCAGCCAAGTGTTTCATACAAAAAGAAAAATGACTTCGAGTACCTTCATCTGTCTACTCGCTTATCTCGCGATCAACGGTAAGTTTCATCTAATGATTTTGTATAGATTAATTAAAAATATTTTGGGAATAGGTCAAGTTCAACTTTTAACAATTAAATTACTTACAAGTTTCAAATTTCAGCATTATTGAAATATCTTTTTTAATTTTTTTGTCATAGCAGTAATCTCAAATAACTATAATATTTTATTACACTCTTGAAAGGTAAATTGATCTTCCAAATATCTAAAGATCAATGATTAATTATTTATATAGGCCTAGTTCTGTTTATTTTTAATCATTCAATTCGATCTATAATTCAAACAGACCATTTTAAATTGCACCCTGCTCACAGCCTTTTAAACTTTTAAAAAAATTTGATACAATCAATTTAAATTATAGTTCAAATATTCTAAAAATTCTTAGTAGATGACAATAATATAACAACGGAAAATATTTAATTATAGTATGTAGTATAATTACTACAAACACCTATCCTATATAAATAAAAATAAACATATTGTGTAGACCGCACATGCTGATACTACTGTCGCGCATTCAAATCAAGATTATCAAATCTAAATAATATTATAATTTCAAAAATATTGGCAAACGTAAATTGTCTGCAATATGTATTCTGAGACCGCCACAACTGGCGCGCACAAACATCCGACAAAACATACGACATTCGCTTGCTGCAACCAAAAATAAAGAAACAGCAAAGAAATACACGGAAATTCATTTATTTCTCAGTAAATTTGCACATAGACATAGTCAAAGACACAGTAGAGCCGACGGCCAAGTTTCCGAAACACCCTAAAACACCGCTTCGTAACGATATTACTTGCACCTTGAATCTTTCTCTTAAACATTAAAAAATGATACGGGTTCCTAGTTGACTACGAAACCCTAAAAATGGCTAATACGTGACGTGTAGCAGTCCTAAAATATGCAGCTTGAACTAAATAACAGAACAATCATATCAGATACACTCCTTAGACATGGGGTTATAAGTAATGAAAATGAAAACTACTTATTTATCGTGTCTAAGGTCGCATTCTTAGAATATAATTTAAGTAAGTAGTGACAACTTATAAGAGAGCTACCTACTATAAAAAATCTTTTCAAAACTCTCTATTTAGAGTGTTAGTTTTATAAATACTAAAATAACAAGGTTAATGCATTAGTATTGTATTTCTGATATTACACAGATTTGCAGGCTGACCTCAATATAATACACATCTGAAAGGTCGGCTCTATTTACATATTTCATTTTAAAGATATGCACTGATCCGTAGTAGACATTTTGCACCTTGTTACGGTATGTGCAATTCTAAATCGATTCGTATATGTTTCGAATTACCCAACGTGCATTTAATCTTTAATATAGATACAACATGCCATAACCGACGAGTGATTTAATTTTTATAACCAGAACTTTAAGAAATGTAAAATAATAAGCGTTTCAAATTTGTCCGTCATTCACAATCACCATTCGATTTTTGCTGTAGAAAAATTGAGAATGATAAAGCAATAAAATTATTTGCTAGAGATCATACCGAGCCGGCTACTGTTTACAATATAATAAGAATTTTAATCAATAATTCGTTATTACATAATAATTGTTCATAAAATACCATTAATCTTTTTGGCAAAAGCTGTCGATGGGATCTACTGAATAAGTAATTAGTTTCTGTCCAATACATCGTTTTTTTGTGCTTTGCCTACTTAATTTAAACATATTCCTAGGCTTAGCACGTAGCTTTTATGTGACTGCTATAAATTGTTGTAGTGACAACGATTTATGATATGATTAAACAATTCATTATTTAAATTTACAATCCCTATAGCATTAACATAATACAATTAGACTTAAAGAAACAAGATGTGAATGTGTGAACTTATATAGTAAACATTATGTCAATTCTTAAACATCAAACATTGTCGACCACCTGAGAAAATGATCCTATTGGTAACAATACATTTCTTTACATTTTGTTCTGATAACAAATCTTTACATTTTGTTCTGATAACAATGAGATGTGACTTTTATTCTAATTCGTACTGGTGCTCCCATCGAGGTTTTCTAAACATCCTTATTGAGGTGTGTGGGAATAGTTTAACTATCAACACGATATGACCTATGATGCGAATCCGTAGTGTCTATCAAAAGTAAAACCGCAGTGGTTTAGTCTACTCAAGCCCTCGAAACTTGGTAACCACAGAAAAATAATCTTGATAACATCGATCAAGACTTAATTATAATATGAGCACATAAAGTAATATGATTATAACAATAAAGTTAAAATTCAAATGAATCGAGTTACTTGATAACCATTCCCAATTTCCTTATAATTTCAATCAACAGAAGTCATTGACTTAACTCCCTTAACGTTCAACATAACTTTATTGCCATTCATAACTAATCATAAATACTTCACTTCACGTGCTCATAATACATATAAACAAGTTCCTTGATCAATGTTATAAAGGTTTTTTTTTTCAGTCTTTTTTTCAGTGCATAATCCGCATCCTAATCCTTGTTTTCTTCCTCAGTCGCACCTTCGGTATACGGTTGGGGATACCGAGCCTCTGACCAGCGGCGATGGGCCGTCCTGCATCCTGCCTGCGGAGGTCGCCAGCAGTCTCCTATCGCCATCGCGGCGCGCCAAGCCATCCCTATTTCTATCCCCGCGATGGAACTCATCGGGTACCAGAACCCTTTGCCGGGCCCGCTCACCATCACTAACAATGGTCATTCAGGTAAATAACGTGTAAATGACAATTTATTAAAAGCTTAATTTGAATTTACGTCGATGACTTATTTTCCTACTTAAAATTTTTCAACGGGCAATCTTTTTTTCTTACAGTGGCATTGACCATCCCTAAATACAGCTCCGAGGAAGAAAAGAAGGGCTTCCGCCTTCCTTACATCTTCGGCGGTCCCCTCGATAATGAATATGAAATCGAGGGTCTTCACTTCCACTGGGGTGACAAAAACAACCGTGGCTCAGAGCATACCCTCAACGACATGAGGCTTCCTCTTGAGATGCACATAATCCACAGGAACAAGAAATACAGGACCCTGGCTGAGGCCCTTCAACATCCCGATGGTCTATGCGTGCTGGCCTTCTTCTACCAGGTAACATCATCAAGATAAAATCACGCGCAATCAAAATCGACATTCCGAGAATATACTATTGTTTGTAAATGGACAGGCCATTGTTCGAAAAACAACAAACATTTTACTCGATCGAGCTAAAACGGTTAGCGTTATTTGTTTTCACGCTAGGTATTCCGAATTCAAAATAATGATTCATTCATATCTACTGCAGAACTTCCAGCACGGAGTTATTCTAAACCATAACATGTGTTGTTCAGGTTGTGGAATTCGACGCCAAGCTGCTGACGCCCATCGTCAAGAACCTGTCCGCCATTGAGAACTTCAACAGCAGCATGCAGCTGCCCCACACCTTCTCCCTGACTTCAATCCTCTCAAGTCTCGACACCGAACGCTTCTACACCTACAAGGGCTCCCTCACCACCCCTCCTTGCGCTGAAGCTGTCACGTGGGTGGTCTTTTCCGACTACCTCCCCATTTCTGTCTTCCAGGTAAAATATATATTTTTTCTTCTTCTTTGCTTCTATCTGCCAGCAGCTTCTTGGACGTAATCAGATTTGGTGGTGATGTATTAGGTAACTTTGGCAGGAATCATTAGTATAGATGTTTTATCTCACGACTGCCGTTTAGCCATACGTATATGTACCTACATTGACATTGCCTTAGTGTACGTAAGATTAGTGCGTGTTTATACGATGCACAACCACAATATAACTTTTCGTCGGGATAAAAGGTAAATTCCAATGTTTATACCAACAAAAATCGCGACTGACCCGGATTACAAATAAAATGTGTACAACCACAAGTATGACCAAGCGGCAGTCGTGAGATAAAACAACTCTTATTATTTTTTTCGATCGTTTATACCATTTCTTGTGGCAAATGTTTGACCTGAACTTAACCCATGTTTCCCAGATGGACAACTTCCGCGGTCTGCTGTCCAACCTGAACCTGCCTCTTGTGGACAACTTCAGACAGCTCCAGCCCCTCTTCGGCCGGCGTGTGTTCGTCAGGATCACGTCCAAAAACCCCAAGTTCAAGAAGACCAAACTCCACTACTCCAAATGGGACTGGGTTGGCCACAAGAAATGGTATAAACGATCGAAAAAAATAATAAGAGTTGTTTTATCTCACGACTGCCGCTTGGTCATACTTGTGGTTGTACACATTTTATTTGTAATCCGGGTCAGTCGCGATTTTTGTTGGTATAAACATTGGAATTTACCTTTTATCCCGACGAAAAGTTATATTGTGGTTGTGCATCGTATAAACACGCACTAATCTTACGTACACTAAGGCAATGTCAATGTAGGTACATATACGTATGGCTAAACGGCAGTCGTGAGATAAAACATCTATACTAATGATTCCTGCCAAAGTTACCTAATACATCACCACCAAATCTGATTACGTCCAAGAAGCTGCTGGCAGATAGAAGCAAAGAAGAAGAAAAAATATATATTTTACCTGGAAGACAGAAATGGGGAGGTAGTCGGAAAAGACCACCCACGTGACAGCTTCAGCGCAAGGAGGGGTGGTGAGGGAGCCCTTGTAGGTGTAGAAGCGTTCGGTGTCGAGACTTGAGAGGATTGAAGTCAGGGAGAAGGTGTGGGGCAGCTGCATGCTGCTGTTGAAGTTCTCAATGGCGGACAGGTTCTTGACGATGGGCGTCAGCAGCTTGGCGTCGAATTCCACAACCTGAACAACACATGTTATGGTTTAGAATAACTCCGTGCTGGAAGTTCTGCAGTAGATATGAATGAATCATTATTTTGAATTCGGAATACCTAGCGTGAAAACAAATAACGCTAACCGTTTTAGCTCGATCGAGTAAAATGTTTGTTGTTTTTCGAACAATGGCCTGTCCATTTACAAACAATAGTATATTCTCGGAATGTCGATTTTGATTGCGCGTGATTTTATCTTGATGATGTTACCTGGTAGAAGAAGGCCAGCACGCATAGACCATCGGGATGTTGAAGGGCCTCAGCCAGGGTCCTGTATTTCTTGTTCCTGTGGATTATGTGCATCTCAAGAGGAAGCCTCATGTCGTTGAGGGTATGCTCTGAGCCACGGTTGTTTTTGTCACCCCAGTGGAAGTGAAGACCCTCGATTTCATATTCATTATCGAGGGGACCGCCGAAGATGTAAGGAAGGCGGAAGCCCTTCTTTTCTTCCTCGGAGCTGTATTTAGGGATGGTCAATGCCACTGTAAGAAAAAAAGATTGCCCGTTGAAAAATTTTAAGTAGGAAAATAAGTCATCGACGTAAATTCAAATTAAGCTTTTAATAAATTGTCATTTACACGTTATTTACCTGAATGACCATTGTTAGTGATGGTGAGCGGGCCCGGCAAAGGGTTCTGGTACCCGATGAGTTCCATCGCGGGGATAGAAATAGGGATGGCTTGGCGCGCCGCGATGGCGATAGGAGACTGCTGGCGACCTCCGCAGGCAGGATGCAGGACGGCCCATCGCCGCTGGTCAGAGGCTCGGTATCCCCAACCGTATACCGAAGGTGCGACTGAGGAAGAAAACAAGGATTAGGATGCGGATTATGCACTGAAAAAAAGACTGAAAAAAAAAACCTTTATAACATTGATCAAGGAACTTGTTTATATGTATTATGAGCACGTGAAGTGAAGTATTTATGATTAGTTATGAATGGCAATAAAGTTATGTTGAACGTTAAGGGAGTTAAGTCAATGACTTCTGTTGATTGAAATTATAAGGAAATTGGGAATGGTTATCAAGTAACTCGATTCATTTGAATTTTAACTTTATTGTTATAATCATATTACTTTATGTGCTCATATTATAATTAAGTCTTGATCGATGTTATCAAGATTATTTTTCTGTGGTTACCAAGTTTCGAGGGCTTGAGTAGACTAAACCACTGCGGTTTTACTTTTGATAGACACTACGGATTCGCATCATAGGTCATATCGTGTTGATAGTTAAACTATTCCCACACACCTCAATAAGGATGTTTAGAAAACCTCGATGGGAGCACCAGTACGAATTAGAATAAAAGTCACATCTCATTGTTATCAGAACAAAATGTAAAGATTTGTTATCAGAACAAAATGTAAAGAAATGTATTGTTACCAATAGGATCATTTTCTCAGGTGGTCGACAATGTTTGATGTTTAAGAATTGACATAATGTTTACTATATAAGTTCACACATTCACATCTTGTTTCTTTAAGTCTAATTGTATTATGTTAATGCTATAGGGATTGTAAATTTAAATAATGAATTGTTTAATCATATCATAAATCGTTGTCACTACAACAATTTATAGCAGTCACATAAAAGCTACGTGCTAAGCCTAGGAATATGTTTAAATTAAGTAGGCAAAGCACAAAAAAACGATGTATTGGACAGAAACTAATTACTTATTCAGTAGATCCCATCGACAGCTTTTGCCAAAAAGATTAATGGTATTTTATGAACAATTATTATGTAATAACGAATTATTGATTAAAATTCTTATTATATTGTAAACAGTAGCCGGCTCGGTATGATCTCTAGCAAATAATTTTATTGCTTTATCATTCTCAATTTTTCTACAGCAAAAATCGAATGGTGATTGTGAATGACGGACAAATTTGAAACGCTTATTATTTTACATTTCTTAAAGTTCTGGTTATAAAAATTAAATCACTCGTCGGTTATGGCATGTTGTATCTATATTAAAGATTAAATGCACGTTGGGTAATTCGAAACATATACGAATCGATTTAGAATTGCACATACCGTAACAAGGTGCAAAATGTCTACTACGGATCAGTGCATATCTTTAAAATGAAATATGTAAATAGAGCCGACCTTTCAGATGTGTATTATATTGAGGTCAGCCTGCAAATCTGTGTAATATCAGAAATACAATACTAATGCATTAACCTTGTTATTTTAGTATTTATAAAACTAACACTCTAAATAGAGAGTTTTGAAAAGATTTTTTATAGTAGGTAGCTCTCTTATAAGTTGTCACTACTTACTTAAATTATATTCTAAGAATGCGACCTTAGACACGATAAATAAGTAGTTTTCATTTTCATTACTTATAACCCCATGTCTAAGGAGTGTATCTGATATGATTGTTCTGTTATTTAGTTCAAGCTGCATATTTTAGGACTGCTACACGTCACGTATTAGCCATTTTTAGGGTTTCGTAGTCAACTAGGAACCCGTATCATTTTTTAATGTTTAAGAGAAAGATTCAAGGTGCAAGTAATATCGTTACGAAGCGGTGTTTTAGGGTGTTTCGGAAACTTGGCCGTCGGCTCTACTGTGTCTTTGACTATGTCTATGTGCAAATTTACTGAGAAATAAATGAATTTCCGTGTATTTCTTTGCTGTTTCTTTATTTTTGGTTGCAGCAAGCGAATGTCGTATGTTTTGTCGGATGTTTGTGCGCGCCAGTTGTGGCGGTCTCAGAATACATATTGCAGACAATTTACGTTTGCCAATATTTTTGAAATTATAATATTATTTAGATTTGATAATCTTGATTTGAATGCGCGACAGTAGTATCAGCATGTGCGGTCTACACAATATGTTTATTTTTATTTATATAGGATAGGTGTTTGTAGTAATTATACTACATACTATAATTAAATATTTTCCGTTGTTATATTATTGTCATCTACTAAGAATTTTTAGAATATTTGAACTATAATTTAAATTGATTGTATCAAATTTTTTTAAAAGTTTAAAAGGCTGTGAGCAGGGTGCAATTTAAAATGGTCTGTTTGAATTATAGATCGAATTGAATGATTAAAAATAAACAGAACTAGGCCTATATAAATAATTAATCATTGATCTTTAGATATTTGGAAGATCAATTTACCTTTCAAGAGTGTAATAAAATATTATAGTTATTTGAGATTACTGCTATGACAAAAAAATTAAAAAAGATATTTCAATAATGCTGAAATTTGAAACTTGTAAGTAATTTAATTGTTAAAAGTTGAACTTGACCTATTCCCAAAATATTTTTAATTAATCTATACAAAATCATTAGATGAAACTTACCGTTGATCGCGAGATAAGCGAGTAGACAGATGAAGGTACTCGAAGTCATTTTTCTTTTTGTATGAAACACTTGGCTGAAAACCCAACGACTTGCTTGGTCTGTTCGTCCGCCAACAGCCGTTTAAATACTACTACAACTGCAGGGTGATCGGCTGGTTTTCAATGGAGGCCTACGTCATCGCGTTAACTCTTCGATGCGTTTTTTCCACGCCGCCTGGATCGGCCGGGGTATTAAGATTTTGTACATGTCTTTCAGTGAAGGCGGAATAAAAGGATGATTTGTGTAGAACGCAAAGGACTAATTTATATGCTCGTTTTTTATGACCAGATTAAACTAAGGATTTTGAGATAATAGAGTTTAAGTATTATGACTGCGTAGACCACGTGCGAGACGCCATCTGAGATCTCTTGCATTTCTTTTGTTGACACAATAATTTACAATTTAATTTTTACTACCTTAATAAAATATTTAAATTACTACACTATCACTACCTACATTATGAGCACTACTCCCTTTATGTTTTCATTTAAAATAATACTTAATTTTTTTAATTAAGGGTTATCAGAAGAATGCAATGGTAATTTAGAATTCCCATTTTTTCTTTAAAAAACATACTTACGTATTCGTTATATTTACATTTGCTACACAAACAAACGTGCCTTTCTTTTTCTGATATTATTATTTTGTTGTGCAGGTTGGGCATATATATTTTAGACACATGTGCATATCAAATCATAATGTAAATGCATTTGCAACTTTTGAGTAAACCTGCATACTTTAAGAAAAAGCTTTAATACATTATCGCCATAACGTAGATACATAGATTTTTTTTATTTTTATAATTTAATATTATGGTTTTTTGACGGGGCTCTGAATAAATTGTTTGTCAAAAGGGATGGCTGGTATGATCGTGTTCGTTTGAAATTTTCGGCTTGGCGGAGGCACTACAGTGCCCCCAGACAGAAAATAATCAGTTCCTTTTTTTAGTACCTACTTATTATTTGTAGTTTTTTTTATAACATTTTATAAATTTAATATGGTCTCTATATCTCATTTATTTGATACAAGTGGTTAATTTTGCCTATCTTCAAAACTTGCAGATGTTTAGGCAAAATCCTTTCTAGCATTCAACGTAATGCATCATTTGCTAATTATCTTTTATTTAGAAGTGTTTGTTACTTCTGTATGTCTGCTAGATGTTGCAGATGGACAGAACAGAAGTAACAGATAGAAGAGTTATCTGCGCATTTATAATAAAAATATTCACTGCTGCGCCGACTAGGAAGAAGGATTGACTCGGGTAATAACTTCGTTCACTTATAACTATGTCTGTTCATTATTAAATTTTAATACTGATCAGTAGATAAATATAATAATAAGCCTCCAGAGTCCAATCTTGGCAGTCGAAGTATTAAAAGAGAGATGGGTAGCCCAATGGGCCTACCAAACAAAAGATGACGTTTGTTTGAGATAATGAAAATTTCTACAGACCAAAACACTCCATTGATTAGAAAGAAAAAACAATAATTGTTATACAGTCATTGTATCTTTGAATTTAATAATATTTTTATAAGGAAAGGGTGTTTATACTTTCTGTTAAAAGTATTTCAGCGTGCACCGTGTGAGGATGTAAGTTAATAAAAAAAAAAATAGCTTGGTACAAAAAAAATTTTTTTATCGACATATTAGATTAAATTTTCTTTTTACCAGGGTCACACGTAGGAACATTATTGAAACGTCGGGATAAGATAAATTCCTATGATTTTACCACCAAAATTTATCGCGAATGACCCAGATAACAAGTAAAATAAGTGAATATAATCGCGAGTGCTTAAAAAGTTATACCGGGTGTAAGGGACAGCTTCCCGCAAACTGATATAGGGGTTACTCAGTCAACGATACTGAACAACTTTCACCTGGAAGTTCTTTCAGAAAATTTTAAAAAAAGGCATTACCAGGGCCGCTCCAAACCGATGAAGTTTTTTCGAGTAATCGCTTCGTCATAAAACGTAAATTGTACAGGTTATGAAACTACAAAAATAATCAAAAATTTTTTTTTTATTCAGGATAACAACAGCATCTTATTAAGTTATAATATTACCATATATGGTTACACTGAAAGCCAGTTACAGTTATCCACTTTAGGATTACATAAGTGTTGAGAGCAGTATGGTAGGTAAAAGAACAAATACTTAGATTAACGCAAAAATTATTAATAACAACATGTCGGAGCCTTGGACAGCCATAAACACTCCATCGGTTTGAAGCCGCCCTGTTTCCCTTGGTTGAATGTATTTGTATAATCTGGATTTACGGGGGCGGAATTGAAAGAGCCCGGATGGTGTAGTGGATAGGGCCGCGGCCTTCTGTGCAGGAGGTTGTGGTTTGAATCCCACCAATGTGTTTTTCGGTTTTCAAATTTCATATGTACGTTTATTCGGCGCTTTTACGGTGAAGGAAAACATCGTGAGGAAACCTGCACACACCTACGAAGAAATTAAAAGGTTGTGTGTAACCTAATCTAGGATTGGGTCTGGTTTCCCTTCTGGGTTGCGGAGGTCGGATGGCAGTCGCTCTGTGTAAAAACCAGTACCCTCGTTCGATCCCTTAGATTAGGTAGCTGACCCCGTGAAATACGGGAAAAAGGCTAGGAACATGATGTAGGCAGTAAATAATCGACACACTACCTTTGGAATTCTTCGAAAGGAGTACGATGTTTTGCTTCACTGTAAAAGCGTCAATTAAAAAAAGAAAGCTAGAATTTTCATACATACATAAGAACAGTAGCTCCGTAAGTGCGGAAACTTTTTAATTCTAGTGTGCGTGAGACACTAGAGTAAATACGAGTGGTTTGTGTTTGTGTGCGTGCGAATCTCCATACAAATTCGGCTCGATTACGCTGAAGTCAGCGTATGATAAATTGCCGCATTTTCAAGTATACGCCGGCGGAATCTAGTCGGAGCGCGCGCGCGTCGAATCATTCAAATCACTGACACATAGACATATTAAAAGCTACGAAATATTTCTCCTAGTTTCCCTTACGTAAGCAAAGTAGTCATTCGTAGCTACCTCGCGTAGCAACTACACGGTTGAACCAGGAATACCCAACATAACTACGGTTGAAACAAGAGAAATGTAGCCACAAAGTAGCTTTGCTGACTCAAACATTATGTATGACGACTGCTACGTAATATTACGTTACGTTAATATCCTTATTCTGACGTTGAATAGGGAAAACGTAGTATCTACTCGGATTAAGACTTTAAAAGGAAGACGAGAAATAGATTTGTCATTCAATACCAACTAGGTATTCTATCTAAGTAAGCACGTTACGTTTGTAAGGTAGGATAAAGTTGCTTTGATATACCTTATTTTACAAAATATTTAAGTCAACTATTAGATATGCTTCCATGCTGGACTGGGAGTGATAGAAAAACATAGAATGAGCCAGCTGCATATCCTCCCGGGCTTGCTGTAAAAACCAGCTAAGGGATTCGAGGGTTTTAATGTATTGCAATTTAGGCGATCGATGGGCGGACAACCTATGTCACTATAGCAATACACATGACCATTTGAAATAACCCTCAAAACTTGTCAGATGTGGCGGAACCTTTCGGTCGTTTTCGCTCTGCCTACCCCATTAGGGATAAAGGCTTGATTTATGTATGAATTTTCTAGTTCAAAATTGAGCTCGCTTTGCTCGCATTAGATTTTAATTCTCTTGTGTGTTTATCTAGTTATTTCATGAAAAGTCGGGCTCGCTTTGCTCGCGTTGCGTTTAAATTCTTTTGTCTTTATCTGTTTATTTTTGTGGAAATCAGAGCTCGCTTCGCTTTTTAATTTGTATCGCGCTTTTATAAGTACGCATAAGTATAGAGCTCAAGTAATAAATGACCTCCCCTGGTCCAAAGCGGGATCCGCACACGCAGGGGGGGCCTCGCAAAATATATCTTGTCCACAGCATATTTAGGTCTTGCGCCGCCACTGGAAATCTGTGTTTGTTAGCACAAGTGGTAGGCACTATTAATTGATTATCATAACATAAGTATCATCATACATACATACATACATATAATCACGCCTTTATCCCTAATGGGGTAGGCAGAGCGAAAACGACCCAAAGGTCGTTCCGCCACGTCTGACAAGTTTTGAGGGTTATTAAAGATGATTATGTATATTGCTATAGTGACGGGTTGTCAGCCCATCGTCTAAGTTGCAATACACTGAAACCCTCAAATCCCGTAGCTGGTTTTTACAGCATGCCCGGGAGGAGATGCAGCTGGCACATTCTATGTTTTTCTATCACTCCCAGTCCAGCATGGAAGTTGTTCCAGTAACATCATCATGGTATTTTATAGTATAATCGTGTAGGTATTCAGTATTTCTCTGTTATTCCTCTTGCAACGCATTGTGTTAGCTGTGATCATTACGGAAATACAATTTTATATGAGTAATTTCCCGGTTTCCCTATACTACAGTAATATCTATACATATATTTCGTAATAATCATGAAAATGAAACTAATTTTACAGTTAATATTATTTCTTGTTATTCGGCAGGTTTAAACTTGGCTACTGACGAGCATGATGCAAAATGTCTGTAAATGTTGTTTAAATATAAAAATAGGTCCCTATCTAAATCTAAACTTATAAAATCGTTTGTCCTTACTGACTGACTGACTGACTGATTCATCAACGCAGAGCCTAAACTACTAAAGCTAGAATCGTTAAACTTAGAGAGCAAGTTCCTCTTATAACGTAACCTCCCACTAAGAAAGGATTTCCGGATTTTCCCTCCCTAAATGGGTAAAAAGGGGGGTTGAAGTTTGTATGAAAGTCCGTCAATTTTGAAGGTAGGATCTTCAAATTTTGTATTTAGGCTAATGATTAAAAAATAATTTATACGTGTTTCAGCATTTTTGTATTTTTCACCCCTAAGAGGGTTAAATAGGGGATGGAAGTTTGTATGGAAATTCCGTCAAATTTGATGGCAGGATCTTCCAATTTTGTTTTTGGGCTAAAGATTAAAAAATAATGAACACGTGTTTCAGCGTTTTTGTATTATCCACCCCTAAGTGGGTTAAATAGGGGATGGAAAAGGTAGGAACAGCGCGGGAACTCAATCCCACGGGAAAACTCTTAGCTGCGGGTGAAACCGCGGGGCGGAAAGCTAGTATACGTATAAAAAACGCGATTTGTTCATTACAGTATTTTTAAATCACGACTGCCTGCCGGTTTGCTATACCTGTGTGTCTAAGGCTCGTATTTATAAAGCGATCTCAAGATTGAGAGCAATATTAAGTATGGATTTGACAGATCGTTTTGTACTGAAATGACATTTCTGATACAAACTCAAACTCGCTGTCACTCTTGAGAGCTGATTATAAATACGGGCCTAAATGTACTTATACGCACATTGTCTTAGTGTGCGTGTGCGTGAGTTCGGCATAGTAAAGCGCGCGTGTCTGTAAGTATACAATACTACAAGTATGGCCGAGCGGCAGTCGTGAGATAAAATTAACAACTGTACCCTACCCTGGTTGTCCAGGTAGAGTTAAAAGTGAGTTTAAGTACTAATAATTATGACAAAAAATTTTAAAGTGCAGAACATGTACCACAAACTTTCACATAGTTGCTAGTTCGTAGACTAGCTACGAATTCGCTACGCTTCGTAGGAAAGGGATGAGCTATAGTATAGACCTCGCTACGGCACAGATTAGATAATAGTGTGCTACGGCTCGCTCGTAGCAAAGGGATGAGTTATTGATTTCGCTACGGCTCGTATCTTAGCAAAGGGATGAGCTACAAATTTCGCTTCGAGAACAATTAAGCATCGTTCAATTCGACCTCACTTGAGGAAAGTAGTGCAAAATATTTGCACTCCATTGACCTTATAACGTCGTAACGACGATAACGGCGGCAACGACTTAACGGCAGGCACGCGACAACGGCATGGTAGATAGGTAACGACTTAACGACGAGCACGTGACGTAAGTAAGCATAATGCATCAATAAAATACTATGTTTACCCAACTAGGGTCACCATAGTGGGACAGTTATTTTTTCAACAACCTGGAGCCGTATTTTTTAATCACTCGAATCGAATTTCTTTTTTCGAATTCGAATTTCACTGACAGATCAATTAATGAGTTTCTACATATCTTAAACTTCAAAACTTAATACAGAACAGAATGCCTCTAAAGATAGAGGCCAGATCCTGACTTACGAGCGAGTGGATCCCACTCGAAGGCCGGAGAGGGAGAGGACAGGAAACGATGGTGAGATGGCTTTTGAGAGCGTCTGGCAAAACATGGCTCGCGATCGGAACCATAGAAAAGAAAGAAAAGGCTTTTGCCTGGCAGAGGAAAGGTTCAGGAGCCGTATTTTTGAATCACTCGAACTCCAATGCGCATACGAAAGAGTACCTAACTAACATTCGCATACGATTTTCATACAATTTACCATTCGAATGTTAGTCTTTTGTAGCGTATGTGAATTCGATTGGAGTGATTCAAAAATTTGGCTACTGGGTGCTAGATAATTAAAATTATTCACATCTTCCTCTAACTTGAACCACGCCCTGATCATTCATTCATAGCACGCGCTTTTCAACCATCGTCGCTTCCATCAGAGCGACAGGCGGAGCCTAGTTGTAAATCACGATCGGTAGACTAATAATAATTGTTAATAGGCTTTATGGCGTGTCGCTGCCCTTTATGGTGGAGACTTGCCGGTAGCACTGCGGTGGGCGTGGTGCGTGTGAAGGTTAAGGTTGATAAGAATATATTAGATGGGCGCCGGTGCCAAACATACATACATACATATAATCACGCCTTTATCCCTAATGGGGTAGGCAGAGCGTAAACGACCTACACAAAGGTCGTTCCGCCACGTTTGACAAGTTTTGAGGGTTATTCCAGATAGTTGTGTATATTGCTCTAGTGACGGGTTGTCAGCCCTTCGCCTAAATAACAATACTGAAACCCTCGAATCCCTTAGCTGGTTTTTACAGCATGCCCGGGAGGAGATGCAGCTGGCACATTCTATGTTTTTCTATCACTCCCAGTCCAGCATGGAAGTAAGCCGGTGCCAAAAATGGATAAAAACTACCTAAGCTTAGACATCTGGAAATTTAGGATCTCGTAAGCACGCAAACGTTCGAGTTATACCACTACCGGCCACTATACTGCCCATCCATGGCCTAGTTGCTTAACATTCGTTATCGGAATGTATATGAGCATTTGACAACCAGAAAACCTAGTCGGCTATGTGCAACGATGCACCTTTGCACGATTAAGTACCTAAGTACAAATTTGTTAAGGTGACCTGACCAAATCAGATAAGCGCCGTACTGTGAGGTCCGGACCCTAAAGCAAGATAACTTGAATGAATAATGTATCACTGGTGTCGATTCGGTAAAGACACGACTTGATTAAAAGACACTGACCTCTATTAATAAAAGAAGTACATACCTGCCGTTTTGGCACGAGCGAACAGAAAGGGACAGTATAGTAACACATACAGAGACGGTCTTGGTACCTACCTACCTATCAATTTCAAATTTGGGACGGTTTAACTAAAGCGTTTGTCTTACTGAACTGACAGGATCAAATATGATCATCTATATAGTCTAGATTTACCTAACTGCTGTCCCTTTCTTTTCTCTCATAACGGAAAACTATTTTAATTAAGTCGTGACTTTTCTTTACCGAATCGGCACCACTGCGAAGTCGAGTTGTCAGCTCTCTTCGCATGGCAATCACGGAGGGCGCCAGACAATTTTCAAATAAAATCGTTCGCAGCCCGCATTAAAAACTGATTTAATGTTAAGGCGATACTTACTACGATGCGGAGTTGTGTTGACTTTTATTCAGGATTTTTTTTCATTTACGATTTATGCTCCATAATCTTTGACACATCGTACTTTTATATTATAATGCGAAAGTTTGAATGTTTGGATGTGTGTTACGCAATCACGCTTCAACCACTGGACGGATCGGAATTGAAAAGCACTCTTAGGTTAGGATAGAACATAGGAAACCTAGTTACATAGGTATATAATCATTGTAGCCCTTTGGGTGCCTTTTAGTCCTTTAAAAAAAAACACTGTATTCTGATTTTTCAATAGATAAAGGTATCTACAGCTACATGTGTTATTCAACACAGTTTCTTTTTTAAGAATCTTGGGCTACACAATCTTAGGCCCGTATTTACAGCTCTCAAGAGTGACAGCGAGTTTGAGTTCGTATCAGAAACGTCATTCCAATACAAAATGAACTGTCAAATCCGCACTCAATATTGCTCTCAATCTTGAGATGGCTTTATAAATACGAGCCTTAGATTACACTATCAATAAATTAAGTACACAATCTTGTTTGTCGGAAATAAAACTGAATTAAAACTATCTCGTAACCTACTTACTACCTATACCTTGAGTATGTGTTTATGTATTTTAAGAAACATTTTTTTGTTTCGTTTTCGTCTATAATTTAGAAGCTCAATAGGAACCAATATGCTCCTTAAACTAATAGGAATAAATCGCAAACATTGTCCAAAGCCTTAAAGACATTTAATCATTGTTCTTGAGTTATAAAAGGTGACTAAAATATTGATGATCCCTTTGATACGCTTATGGGGCATGACCGGATGATGTAATGTCTAAGATTAATTTAAAAAAAACTTATTCAATAAGTAAATATTGGAAAATAAAAAGAGTAACAAGTATACCTACTTTTCCAAAGATCGAAATAACTAAGTTCGCAAAAATAAAATCATACAATTTGTTTATTGCTACGGACATAAAGATCTTAGGTACAGATTTTCATTCTTCTACCTCATTCATCTAAAACTTTTTAAAGGATGTTGCTTCCATGATGGACTGGGAGACACAGAAAAATATAGAATGTGCCAGTTGATTCTCCTCCGAAATTAGGCTGTAAGGTGTGGCCGTGCCGGAGCGATCCTTGCTTGAGTCGTTGACGCTAAGCTTAGCTTACGTACTTATGTATTTTTATGTAAGTTACTGTGTACACACAAGCATTCTCCGATATCAAATAGCGAGACATTAGACAGAACAAACATACAAAAGGAAAAACTTACTTATACATACATCAATAACGCGTGATGTTCTCTGAGTGTGAGGAAAATTATACGAGATTCAGACAGACGGTAACTTTGTCTATACTGTACCTAACTCTACATTCATTTCATACAAGTCACGCCTTTACTTACGTTTTTACCACGTCTGACAAATAATGAAGGCAATCGCTATAGTTACAGAAAGTCAGCCCTTCGCCTAAGTTTACAATATACTATAAATAACCCTTAGGCTCGTATTTATAAAGCGATCTCAAGATTGAGAGCAATATTAAGTATGGATTTGACAGGTCGTTATGTACTAAAATGACATTTCTGATGCGAACTCAAACTCGCTGTCACTCTTGAGAGCTGATTATAAATACGGGCCTAAATAACCTACATAATAAATCCCTATGCTGGCTTCTACAGCATGCCCGGGACGGGAGGAGAAGCAGCTTACACATTCTAAGTTTTTCTACCGCTCCCAGAGTCCAGTATGGAATGGAAGTTTTACACATACATACATATAATCACGCCTTTATCCCTAATGGGATAGGCAGAGCGTAAACGACCTACACAAAGGTCGTTCCGCCACGTCTGATAAATTTTGAGAGTTATTCCAGATGGATCTGTATATATTGCTATAGTGACAGGTTGTCAGCCCATCGCCTAAATTACAATACTGAAACCCTCATATCCCTTAGCTGATTTTTACAGCATGGGAGGAGATGCAGCTGGCACATTCTATGTTTTTCTATCACTCCCAGTCCAGCATGAAAGAAGTTTTACACAACGTATATTAAAACCAAGTTTACAGTTGAATATTTTTTTTTTTATCAATAATCCTTATAACTTTGGTACCTATACTTTTAGTTTGTGGTCGGTTTTCAATAACTTTTAAATGAACAAAATCAGTTCGCAGTGGTTTTATAAAAATGCAGTTTTGTTTTACAATTTCCAAACAAAAAATAATATATTTTATTATCTTGGTAAACTCACGTGCAAAAACTAGTCTCGTTTTTAATGGTACTACTCGCACCAATATTAGTGTCACTAGTACCACCAATGGTACAACTCAGTGGTACTACTGACACCACGGGGTTATTACGAACAGGGTGATAAGTAGCAATTATGTCGACTCTCCCTTCACACCTAAGTTATATTTATTATATAAGTCATTGATTTTAGTGTATGGTATTAGTAGAAGAAAATGGCTCGTTACTAAATATTTATAACAATAGGAACCAAAGTAAAATCAATTCGCTTCTACTTTGCTCAACAGGCTCTGAAAATTTTAATAGGGGATTTGGCATAGGTAAATTTAAAAAATAAAATAAAAATAAAGCGTTCTCGCGGCCACTGATTAAACCTTAAATGACAGATCATTCATAACATAATAGAATCTTATATGTTCATCTAAAAGCTTGAAACGTGCTTGAAACATTTTCAATAAAAATTGTCAGACGTCGTCTGTCAAACGTGGCCAAAACAACCTTTTACAAGAACATTGACGCTCTGCTTACCCCGTGAGGGATATTAGCGGTGGGTATATATTATTATATATGTAAGGCACGCAGTCAGCACTGGCACCTCTGTCTGTACGTACGTAATTTGGTACAATATAGGGACTAATCTTACATTGGTAGACTTGCCGTCTTCTGGGTGAGCTCAGACTTTTATATCAAAATCAAACCTATCAGAAGATCAGGAATTAATAAATAGAGCAAGGCTAACTAATAAATAAATGACACAATCTGTATAAGTACCTATGTAACTGTCAAATAAATTGGATCCTCGCTCGCATATTCTTTACTTTGAACTGCCCACCAAACACTAATGAAAAGGTAAGGTTAGATCACTTGTATTCATTGTTTATTAAACAGATCAACACAGACTAATAATTATGGGCAAAATGTATTTAAGCTATTAAAGTTTAGGTCTATTTGCATGCAGTTGTAGACTTCATTTTCAACAGAATCAGTTGAGAATTGAAGGTCTTTTGGCAACATGGCTGCGTCTGATCGCCCACGGAGATATCTTGGTTTGTAACTTTGTCATTTATCATCACCAGCTCATATACAACGTGTAACAGAAAGGGTATATGCATCGAGAAATGTGTGAATCTACCCATGAAACTGAACAACTTTCCCTAAGGAACATAGGTCGAAAAACGAAAAAAAAAAAATTACCATCCATACAAAATGTGTCAGCTGATAGCGTAATTAGTATGGGAAGTCAAAATGTTTTTTTCGTATTTCGACCTATGTTCCTTAGGGAAAGTTGTTCAGTTTCATGGGTAGATTCACACTTTTCTCGATGCATATACCCTTTCTGTTACACGTTGTATACCTACCTCCCCACAGAGGAGCACGAGCCTACCCTATTATTTTATCTATGCCCTGAATAGGGCGATCGGGCCTTACGGTACTGACACACATGCTCATTTTGAAGCATGCTTATGAGCATACTTAAAATTAGCATGCTCTGCAGCTGTTCACATATGCCAGCAATAAGCATGCTTGTTTTAAGCATACTCATAAAATAAGCATGCTCAAAAGCCGTTCACACTCGGAGCACGCCTCCTTCTACCCGCGCCTCGGGTAGCATGCTCGAAAATCAAACGCCGGTTGATTTTGAGCACGCTCTTAATTAGCATGCTCATTACTAGCAATGTTGGTTCACACGTGCTACAAATGAGCAATTGCTCAATAAAAGCATGCTTTTGTGCTAGTAATGAGCATGTGTGTCAGTACCTTAAAGTAGTCGAACACGTGGGCCGAGTACGGATGTCGATATCACACACAACCTTTGATACATTAATTTTTCAGATATTTATAATCGTAAAAATAATGAAAGATGAAGCTATTTCAAGATTAAGAGCTTCAGTAGGTAGGTGTGGTGCGTGGATTCGACAAGAGCGCATGTTTAGTGGTTATCGTGTCAGAGTCAACTCGAACAAGCTGTTCGGGGCACAATATAAATAGTACATCTGGATAAAGATGATAGTGGTAGGTTAATTTGACTGTTACAAACATTTAAACAAGTCACTGTATTTTTCTTATGCTACAGGTTTACATTACACTGTCCTAAGATTCTTAGGCCTTGGCTGGTGGCATCACCCTGACGAAGGAGACTTCAGGAACTTCCCAGGCTTGTACATTTACTACACCATCGTCACCGAACTAGTATGGGTGGTTGGATTCGTCGGTTTGGAAACCATAGACCCTTTCATTGGAGAGAAAGAGATGGACAGATTCATGTTCAGTCTCTCTTTCGTCATAACCCACGACTTAACTGTCATCAAACTGTATTTGTTTCTGTTTAAAAATGTAGAGTTGCAAGACATTGTTCACACTCTGGAAATAAAGCTGCAAGACCATTATCAGAACTACGATAAAATTCGTGCTACTATTCGGACAACACGGATCTTGACTGGTTCTTTTCTTCTCTTTGGTTGGGTCACCATTGCGAATGCCAACGTATACGGAGCCATTCAAGACCTACAATGGAGGGTGGAGGTGTCAAAATTAAACGACTCTATCCCTGACCGTACTTTGCCGCAGCCTATTTACATACCCTGGAACTATCAGAAGGATATCTCTTACATTCCCACCTTTATCCTGGAGACTGTAGGTTTGCTATGGACCGGGCATATAGTCATGTTTATAGACACTTATATTGGATCCGTGATTTTGCATATGAGCGCACAATTTGCCATATTTCAAGAGGCAGTTTTGACTGTTTATGAGCGTACTATCATGCAGCTTTATGAGGGCATAAGAGATGTGGATGAAAATGAGCTGGGAGTTAAAAGTGGTATCCAGCTAGAGTTATACGAAGAATTGGTGAAAGAAACTTATTCAAAAGAAGAGTTTGAAAAGGCGTTGGAGAAATCGCTAAAGGCTTGCTTTCAGCATCATCAGCTTCTGATTGGGTAAGGAAGTCATATTTTATGGTAATCTTCTAATCTAATGCAATATGCACTGCAATTCAATGGCAAAAGGTAGAGACCTCACTGTACTGTACCTACTGGCTTTAAGTTTTATTTTACCATAGACTGATTTTAGTATAACAGCTGATTTGCCTAGGTTTGCCTATTTTCTGTGCCTAATACGTAAGTTCTATTTTGCTTGCTGTCTAGGCGTTTAGTTAAATAGTGTAGGCGCTATGATGAAACGCCATAAGTGAAAATATGCATAGCCAAAAATGATTAGTTGGTTAAAACCGAGTGCCCAATCAGGACACCCCATACAAAACACAAAACTTTTCTCTTTTGAAACCTGCACCTCATTCACAAATTCACTTTTACCTTTTGCGTTCTTATTGCGTTTTCGCTCCTGTTTTCGGGAGGTGTATCTGTAATCCACATTGCAATTGCAACTGAACTACGGGCGCTATCCGCACTTGTGCGCCTCTAATTTGCATCTTGCTGATCATTGCCGTGCCGATGCCGATACATTGAACCTCAAATAAAATTATTGCCGTCTCCCTTTCTGTTCACTCATGCATGATAGACTCTAACACTAATGGATATATAATGGTTATATAAGTAAGTCGTGCTGTTTGCAACGCCGAACTGCCCTCATTATGTCTAACTCTGATTTCTGAGATACGTCTAAAAGAAATGATAATAAAAAATCTATGAGTACATACATGGATTAAAGAAACACTTGTTTGTATTGCGAAACAAACCAAAAACTCGTAGCTGTTTGCTACAGAAACTAAGTTAGATATCATTGTATTTCAAACAAAGAGTTTTTAAAATATCCTTAAGTAAGGTAAGGGAATTTGATCACCTAACGATATCTAAAAACAATTAAAAGGTATACATTTTGAATATTAAGAATGATCATTGAATGAAAAATAGTGAGTACGAGTGGTAACCTGTGGCGCGTCAGAAACTTCGTCTACGTGAACCAAAAGCAGCAATGGATAGCAATATTGGAATCGCAAGTGGAAAGCGCAGAGGTGAGGATACGGCCATAAATCAAGGTTGTTTGTTTGTTTGTTAGTCCCCGAGCGCGACCATTCCAAGTTTAAATTTTAATTAAGTTTATACCGACTGGGTGCAGTAGCGTTGCCACGCTAATTACGACGTAATGTACACTGTTTTTTGGTAATACGCTTTTATTTTGAGTGTATTTTGTTACTGCGCTTTCATTTTGAAAGCAGTGGTGCGGACAAACTGGCCTGTATTTAATTTGTATTTATTTTATTTGCCGGGATTCAGTGCTTTCATTTCGTTTTTGTATTTCATTTAAGTATTTGGCTCACATATAAATTAAATTAATTAGACTAGTTTTTAGACTAGGCGATTTGATAAATGATTTGATCGGATCGGACAAAGAGGTATGATTTAGGTAGTATCGGCTGATATCATGATATTTCTACTACAAAGACCGTACTTGTACCTAAAATGAGTTTATATTCCGAGCTTTATATAGTTCACAGATTACTATTAATAAGTATGTGGTATAGTTGAATGTTTCCAACCCTTCGGAGAACTTACGAGATAAAACTAAACTTTAGTTCTAAAATCTGAACATTATTAATACTTTAGTCAACACTTTAGTGATAAAGTTTTATTATTCTCATTTCGTATCTAGCAAACATTTTCAATTTCAGCCCATTTACTCCTCATAACACAACATAGAGCTTAGCGCTGTCCGTCGGTGCATCGAACTTTTTGGCAGGCGCTTCAGCTTAGCCCAGTAAATTGCCATGAACCGGCATGTGAATTAACTGGGAGGCGAGCGGCGTCGGGGCGCGGGGCCAAGCGAGCAATGCCGCGGATAAATAGGCAGAATCTGGCAAGTGCTCAGACGAGTCAAATTGCAGGCTGCTGGCCAGTCGCAAATGTGTTTTCTTTTTTATTTGTAGCCAGCAACACTATAAGTACAACCTAAAACATGAAAAACTAACTGTGAAGTCATTTCGGCTGAAGGACTTGTTTCCACGCCAAGACTCTTAAAAAAAAAAACTACCAACCATCTTAGAAAAAAAGTTTCTTGAAGTTTTGCAATCGCGTGTTGAAACTTTTCATAACAGAAAAAATAACTAATTTAAACGCAGCTCTATCTTGGTACTCTCTCTAATGTATATTTGGAGAGTACCAAGATAGAGCTGCGTATTAGGTTGTAGTTTTACGCAATAAAAAAATAACACTAAATTGAAGCTGCATAGAAAGCATAGAAACGTACTACGCATTGCCCATGCTTAACAATAAACATTATTAACTGCTCTCTGCTACTCTCCCTTAATTTAATTTAAGAGGAAGGCAAATCATCCTCTAAAATATTAAATATTAAGTACGCAAATGCCCTAACACCAAATACCTGAAATAACATTCAGCATATTTAAATTCCCAATGTGAACCGTGCAAACATCGTGTACCTTCTCCTAAGCTGCGTGATAGAGAGTGCCTGCGTGGAAAAAATATCAATTCTTAGTTCATCGCGGTTCAGTCAATACGAGTCGGCAGGCGTCAGGCAGCAATATCACCGGATTACGCCACCAATATTGTCGCACAGCTTTTTTTCGCGCTCATAATATCAATATAATCTGCTACTCGTATTCACAGAAGGAACGTATGTAAATACGTAGTATTTGAAAGGAAAAGGCTGGAGGGATTTTTCGGCAGCAAATCGGTGTTTTCATAATTTTCATTCGCTTTTGAATGAACCCTAATATTTGCTGTCATCAACATTAATTCTGATGAAGTATGTAGAATGTAGATACCTAAATCTATTTTCAATTAAAATCTACAATGGTGGTACAATTCGTGGTTGTAAAATACGCGACTTAACTAATATAAGTCCAAACCTGTCACTTTCTATCATGAGATAACAGAACGTGATGGCAATAATTTTAGTTGAGATTTAGCTAAGTCGCGGTGGTTACGAATCGGGCCCATTGACCTCCTATCTCGCAGGACTACGATTTTTGTCGAGACACTTCTTTTTGTTTTATAAAATCGGTCCTACGTCCTACGTACCTTTTGAGTCGATCCGTAATAATCAAATAAACATTAAATGTATCATAGTAATATTAGTGTAAATTAATAATCTTTTCATTACTATTATAATATTCACAATCCGAGCTATCAGTAATAAAAATTGGTATTTGAAATACAATTTAGGCGAACAAAAATCTAACTTAGATATTTCTGTAGCAAATGGCTACGAAAAGGCTACGAGTTTTTGATTCGTTTTGCAATGCAATACTGACCATGTGTTTCTTTAATACTCTATATTGCTAGATATCAAAATGTATTTACGGATTATAAAATAGTTCATAAGAACTTCAATATTGGCATCGCTACGATGTTAGCTGTGTAGCAAAGGTCTACGAGATTTTGCTTTTTAACCGACTTCCAAAAAAGGAGAAGGTTCTCAATTCGTCGTGATGTTTTCTCAATAAAGACGCTATTTATAATTTATTGTTCATAAGATATGCGCGTCGAACTACTTGAAAATCCCACACGACAGAAGAAGAATAAGATATGCGTTTATACTTCAAATAATATCCAATAGGTATTATTAAAAATATCTATCAAAACGTAAAGTCACTGAACGTTTTACATTTCAAAACATTAAAAACTCCTACAGTGCGAGTGAAATAACAACGGACAGAACTTTGTACTTGAAATTGTTTTAGGCTCGTATTTATAAAGCGATCTCAAGATTGAGAGGAAAATTAAGTATGGATTTGACATGTCGTTTGGTACTGAAATGACTTTTCTGATACGAACTCAAACTCGCTGTCACTCTTGAGAGCTGATTATAAATACGGGCCTTATTTCCTTTCAGTTGCGTGGAGAAATTCGGAAAGACATACTCGTATGGGTTCATGACTCAACTGCTGTCGAGTATGGCGGCGATATGCGTCGTTATGGTGCAAGTTTCGGTAAGAAATATTACCTCCTGAAACACGTAATTTATTTTATCTGTTTTCTACACAAGAATGCAAACCTTAAGCACTTGCTTGAACTTAAAGTACCAACTATTAGTTACGTGAAAGAAATCCAACCCAATTTTGAAATTTGATTAGTACCTTTCCTATTCTGCTCTGTTCAAAATAGGTAAAAATTTATTTATTGTTTACCTAAAGTTAGTTACGATCAGCTATACTAGCTATATTTTGTAGATACCTTGCTACTTTGCCAATAATATAAGCTAGCTGGCGAATAGAGAATCTATATTACAAAATAAACTCGCTTGAAAATAGATACCAAAACCGCTAACAAACGACCGAAAGCAACTGAAAACAACGCAAACTGGATTAAAACCTGCTATACAACGAATATGGGCGCTTTTCCACTAGACGTCACGTCAACGGCAACGGCGACGGCACGGCGACGATCACGTGACAATATCTATGGGAATCGATGACATGCCGTGACGGTGCCGTGCCGGCTAGTGGAAAAGCGTGTCATAATATAATTATCTCACCTACGATATCGTCGACGGTACCGTGCCGTCGCCGTTGCCGTTGACGTGCCGTCTAGTGGAAAAGCGCCCAATGCGTACCATATCAGATGTAGTTATCCTGCAAATTTGTTCTCTTCTATCTCTCCACTCTGCACTGAAACACAGCTATATCATAATTGTCAGCACGATGAATTATATTTGGCTAGGATCCAAGAACTGAAAAGTACAAAGCTAGAACTGTTTGTGCTAAAGTCCGGACTGAGTTCCACGTTTGTTTTTAGATGGAATAAATTTCACCCAACACACATGGGTCTATACCCCGCCATGTATAGATAACGTTCAAATTGAATGTTTTCATTCATGCGAATTTCTCTAATTGGGATTTGAATAGCACAGTTCGATGCATATTTTATTGCTTTTCGATAGTTTGATTTGAACGTGAATTTGGATATCAAATTGAATAAATGGTACAATTTTTATTTTGTGTTGTGAATAAGTCAGATAACTTTCATGTTAGATTATAGTCACAGATTACTTACTTATGAGCGCGACAGGCGCCGCAGAATATAGTCAAATACAGTTTTTTTTATCTCACGACTGCCGCTAGGGTAACTTATTGTGGCCAACCAGCCACCTGCAACCTGTCCTAACCAAATGAGGAACAACAACGACTTTATTTGTCCCTTGCCGGAAACCGAACCCAGGGACTTCCGAGTCGAAAGCCTTTGGCTCAGATTGCTAGACCACGAGTGCACTGGTTTAGATTAGAGTCCATCGCGAACACTTTGCAATGGATATCTAATTTCTCCGCAGGAGATACCTAAATCGAAAATGGGCAGCAACGTTATTATCGTGACGAGCTTACTTTATAACCGTCAGGCCTTGTTTCTACAGTAATTTATGATTCCTTTGTTCACAGCAAGACGCCTCCAGCTTCAAATCGATCAGATTGATCACATCCCTTTCTTTCTTTGTCGCTATGACCATACAATTGGGTTTGCAGTGCTATACCGCTAACGAAATGACGCTTGAAGTAAGTAATTTCAAAATATGAAAATATTGATAGGTACCAAGGAAGGCATTTCCCTCTATTCTCGTCGACTATGCCCACTTCTGGTTTATTCAAGAGCAAGCTTAAAGCAAATAAAAAAAATAGTTGGAGTGTACTTCAGACCAAAAACGAGACTACAAACTTTCCTGAGCTAATCAATCCAAGAGCCGTATTTTTGAATCACTCCAATCGAATTTCACATAATAAAACTCTTTCATATGGTGTGATATTTTGATGATGTGCAGTATATACATTGCTCCACTAACCCTTCTGCTCCAGGCAGGTCGTGTAGCAGGAGCGGTGATGCAGTGCAAATGGGAGCGAATGCCGCCTCGCTTCCGTCCGCTGCTGCAACTGATGATGATGCGAGCTCAACGACCGCTGCGCTTGAGTGCTGCTGGATTCGCTAACATGGACACCGCTTGTTTTCTTGCGGTCTGTATGGGTTTCGTAGACAGAAGACTTTTTTATCATTGTCTTGAATCAACAGCCTACGTAGGCGAGAACTCTCTCACCATCGTCTTTCAACCCTCGGAACACAAAAAAAATTGTATGGATTCCAAAAAAAGCCTCTCCGCAGAATTATTATTAACCGTCTTGCATTCCATTGAAAATGTGATGTGCGTGCATTCTAGCTAGATTTTATTTTTAGCTCAACCCAATACAAAATGCCTAAAGTCATTTCTTGTTCGAAAATTGACCGAAGTACCTTTAAAATGCGAAGACTTCTCAGGTCAGGACAGGACAAGAAGTGAACGACCTCCACCCACAGACACCCACTGTTAGATTTATTTTTAACTAGAAATGCGCTGATTTGTGAAACTCAAAACAAGACCCATTTTTCGTGAAAATGAATGGAAATGTATACTTCTCGGTAAAGGGAAATCTTGACGGCATATTTTTACATAACTTTGCTTGAGTTAACTTGCTGTGAGTAATGCACGAGAATGTCATTCATTGTTCGCCGAGAGCGAGTTTGTATTCTCAACTAAACGTTTTGTTTATACTATTCACCCGACTGCGCGACGCAAAGGAAGGTATTGTTTTTGTGAGCCTATGTCATTGTATGTCCTTCGGATCGAGACCCCATGGCTCAGACCACGGAGGCAGTTAATGTTCACAACGATTAAAAGTTTTCTGTTTGTACCTAATTAAAATTAAGTTATTGCGCAGTTGGGTTTTCTGTTTTTTTTTTTATTATTAAAACGTTATGCTTTTTATATCAACAGATTATGAAAGCGGCCTACTCCTACTACGCAGTGCTAAGCCAGAGGCAGGACTAAATAAATGAAAATGCAGTACTCGTAGCACAATTTATAATTTCAATTAATACCTTCAAGTATCTTTTTGGCATCTGCCATATTGATGCAGAGTGGAGACAGAAATAATATCTTGGGAGTCTGTACCTTTCTCTTGAAAGAGAAGGGTATCCGTGTCACAATATAAGACTCTCCCTTATATAATCTATCAATAATTTGTGACTACACAAAAACTATTAATTAAGAATTGAATTGAAATAATATCTTAATTATAAAGATTCAAAGCTTCAGTTTTGGATAATTTTTCTTGCAACTGCGTTAGCTCAATTGGCAGAGCGTCAGAACTAGATTTCAAGGTATCAAGTTCAAATCCTTTCTGAGAAAAAGTTTTGGTGTTACATAGGCCCGTATTTATAATCAGCTCTCAAGAGTGACAGCGAGTTTGTGTCCGTATCACAAATGTCATTACAGTACAAAATGATCTGTCAAATCCATACTTAATATTGCTCTCAATCTTGAGATCACTTTATAAAAACGAGCCATAGTTCTCCATTCTACACAATATGTCACAAACCTTACAAAAATACATACACATACGCATTTCCATAGTATTGCACGATACTAACTAGTATACTATCACAGATTTTGCGTAGGTATAAAATTACAAAAGTACTTGCTAATAAATAGTACTATCTAGACTAGACCCTTATTATTTCTTACTCCAAGCATTTCTAATTACATTACGAAAGAACCAAATTATATTTGGGAACATTTTTTTTATCTTTACTGCAGGAAATATTTATAGTATAGCAATCATTATCATCTGTAATAACCCTCAAAACTTGTCAGACGTGGCGGCACGATCTTTTGTTTAGGTTGTTTTTGCTCTGCCTACCCCATTAGAGAGAAAGGCGTGATTTATGTATGTATGTAATATTTATACCAGTATTATTTATTTGAGCTGTTAATTTAATACTTTACGAACTAATCAAGTGTATACTTCGTTCGTTTGACAAGAAATTCGTTAAAATACAGGATTTCTTGCGACACATTTTCTTTGGAACCATTATTTTATAATGGTGCTGATTCGGAAAAAAGCTTGACCTTTAACATGGACTAACTACTCTAGAGGACTGCTAACCGCCATACTAGAGAGCGTACCTCGATACTCGATAAAAAGGTCAAAATGCGAGCAAAACCTAGATGGCGCTGGCATATTTCTCGAAGAGTCCGTTGTTAATATATGTCATAAAATTGAAAAAAAAAACAATTACAACTTGAACCAAATTATCTTTTAAGATTTTTAAAGTAGAAATACACAGTGAGAAATGCTGTTTAAAACATCTGAATTAAAATACATATTATGTTTACACAATATTTCGCTAATGTCAATAGATGGCGGTGTACGCAGTTTATAAGGGAGGTTATCAGTCCTCTTTGTTTTATTCGTCCATGCCTTTAATTAAAGTTAAGTTGTGTGTATGAGTACTAGTCGAAGTAATACCAAATTTTTACAACATTGCAACACGGAATCCTAGTAACATTGTAATCTTCATATTTCTAGAAGAGGTGGTTTGGGGCTGTTCGGGCGAGCTCTCTCCGGTGACTGGGTCTTTATGTCCAAGACTGTCATCTCTTCAGATCTGGAAATTAAAATCAAACTGTAGAATGAGCAATATGTGAAATACAACGTGTAACAGAAAGGGTATATGCATCGAGAATGTGTGAATCTACCCATGAAACTGAACAACTTTCCCTAAGGAACATTGGTCGAAAAACGATAAAAATAATTTTGACCTTCCATACAAAATACATCAGCTGATAGCGCATTTAGTATGGGAAGTAAAATTTTTTTTTTCGTATTTCGACTTATGTTTCTTAGGGAAAGATGTCCAGTTTCATGGGTAGATTCATGAACACGCAAAACAACTAGAATAATAAAAAAATACACAGCATTCATGCCCCGGAGACCAATTTCCTTAGACGTTGTATAAAAAAAATTGGTTTGTAGCGTGACAGTGTGCCTCACGTACGTGCGCTGCGGAAAACTCTCGAACGTTTGCAAGTTCATAGCTACTTTCCTAGGCTCGTATTTATAAAGCGATCTCAAGATTGAGAGCAATATTAAGTATGGATTTGACAGACCGTTTTGTACTGAAATGACATTTCTGATACGAACTCAAACTCGCTGTCACTCTTGAGAGCTGATAATAAATACGGGCCCTAGTTACATGAGTTGAACTCTACCAAAGACCTGTTATCCACACACAGATGGAGCGAAGAGAGATGTGTGGCTAATTAGTCCAGTGAATTTAAAGTTTTTCTTTTGTGTAGTAAATCAAGCAACTCATTGGTGACGATCCGTCACGTTATGGATATTAGTGCCGATTCGGTTGTAGACACAACTTAACTTATTTAAGGCTCGTATTTATAAAGCGATCTCAAGATTGAGAGCAATGTTGAGTGCGGATATGACAGGTAATTTTGTACTGGAATGACATTTCTAATACGAACTCAAACTCGCTGTCACTCTTGAGAGCTGATTATATATACGGGCCTTAGTTTTTAGTCTTGTCACTTTCTACAATCTAAATAATAAAAGACAGAAATACAGAAAGAGAAATGCTGATTATAATCCTGTCATACTGACGTTAGACGCCTAAATAAGATGGCATGGTGTCGTCTTATTATTCGACAGAATTATTTATCAGCTGTTGAGTTATTGTCTCTTTTCATTTTTATTGAAAGTGACAGGACCAAACTAAAATAATTTTTTTCTACAACAAAACAAAATGATTGGCACCATTTAGATACCTAATTTAAACAAGTTGCGTCTTTAGATGACATGTCTATGATTTCGCCTGGGAAAGCGATGAGAGAATGAGAGATACAATGGAGAGGATGTAACAGTTACCGCATTCTGTACTCTACTTGATTGTTTGTTTGTTTGTTTGAAAGGCTGCATAAGTTTTTTTTTCGAGTACAATACAATAAGTAAGTATAAAAGATCTTTGAATAAAATATTTTATCCATGATTGTATAGATAAATAATATCTACAGTATTAATAAAACATATTTGACAGTTATACCACCCTAGATATTTTTACGTTACGTGCCTCTTTTTGTCAAAATAATAATTATTAAAGAGAGGCCGCATCCAAGAAATTTTATATCAGAAAAATGTGCAAGATTTTATTAAACCTCGCCACATAAAATGAAATGAAGGTGAAATAGAATTGAATAGAATGGAATGGAAAAGAACGGAATAGAATAAAATGGAAATAGATACCTGTCTTCACCAGTGTGAGCAGCATTGTAGAACACGTCGGGCAGTGGCGAGTCGTACTGGCTGAGCAGTGAGCTGCCTGCGCGGGGGGAGTGCGGCCCGTGGGTCGCGAACGGAGAGAAGGGTACTGTTGCTCGGAGAGCTGCTAGCACTAGCAGCATGCCACCTGTGGGACAAAAACGAAACTTTATTTTATGGCTAGACGAATGTTTTCGAATGTCCACCGAGGTCGACTTTATCTCAGTCACCAATCCGATGGAGCGAGCTAATCAAAAAGTCTAAAAGGGATTGGGTTTCCAACACACCGACGGAAAGAACTGCAAGCTGCTAGCCTCTAGTCTTCGAATCGTTCATCCACATTTCCAACGATGATGATGCCATGCAGTTGTTCAGGGTGAACCGTTAGGAGATAGTTCTCAGGCAGGGTTCAGAAACCTACGATTAGTCTACTTTTGCAGTCTAGTAGGGGACTCTCCCAACCAGGAAATAAACCTGGACCCATCTGCGCAGAGAGTAAACTGTCATGAGTAGATCGTCTACGTATGTATAGTTAACGCAAATTACCTAGACATCTAATGCACTGACATGCGTGCAATAAACACGAACAATCAATCAATTATTGCCAATTAATGGTAGTTATTGTTGTATTGTTCCTTCAACGATGACTGCCATACGTCACAAATATATCGCACGCTGTATGTGGCACGATGGTACGTATTGATAACAATAATATTAAATAATAACTGTTTTTATAATAATATTAAATAATATAGCTGTTTTTAGAGCGGTGCGAGGCAGTGTGAGTGTGACAGAAGAAGTCCCAACCTTGAAGGAAGAGGGATTATTCACGGTCAACATGATAGAACATGACATGACATAGCATTTACTAACCTGCGACAGTGGCCATAAGGGACAAATTGGCGAACAGGAGCGCAGTCGCCACACAAGCATAGAGAGGCGCTCTTGCTCTTCCACAACACCAGCGGAAGAAATCCCAACATTGAAGTGAGAGGGAGTATTTATTGTCAACAAGACATGACATTAACTAACCTGCGACAGTAGCCATAAGGGTCAAATTGGCGAACAGGAGCGCAGTTGCCACACAAGCATAGAAAGGCGCTCTTGCTCTTCCACAAGACCATCTGAAGAAGTCCCAACATCGAAGGGAGAGGGAGTATTCTCCTCGCCGGCAGAGGAGGTCCACAAATAACGCTGCCACCCACATCGTCTCCAGAATAAGGACTGCTGCTGCGCCAGCACTGTGGACAATGTTGAGGAGTAAATTGTTTATGCTTATACGAGGCGAATGGGTAGAAGGTAGTAGAGGAGAAAATACAAAATTCATAGTCATTATTCGTGATGTAATGTAAAATAATTTGTACTAGGCAATAGAAACGATTAGTACTAATTAGCTAACGCAATAATTTAGCAAGTTTAGTAAATATTTTGTCATAATCTTTTCGTAGCAATATGGACGGACATAGAACAAGGAACACTATAGAAAGGGGTCTATGACTTGCTACGGCGTAGCAGCTACGCAATTTGGAGACCTTTAGCTACGGTGTAGCAAATGTAGCAGTATTTGGGCTTTCATCGTGACGAACGAAATAACTTCTATAAATATGAAATATAATTTTTTATCTAAATGCCCTGATATCGGGTTAGCTATTGACTCTCATCTAGGTAAAAGAAGCGATAGTGACAAGGTCGACGATGGAACGAGCTCACCCAGACGATGCCTGCCTGGACATCTGGTAAATTAAACTTACTGGAACCGAAGAAGCAAGACGGACTGTAATTCGTTATGAAATAGTCTACAACTATCAAAAGTAGGAGAAAAGAACTTTTTCACAATATTTACAAATCTTTCAAACTAGCAATACTCTGATTAAAGGCGTCTCTCAGTGGCCCAATTGGATTGGCAGCTTGAAGCCTATAATTTATCGTATGAATTCAATTGGGAGTAAGTAAGTAATCAAGTTTGCGCATTTTGTGTCCATATCCTGCCAAATTAAGTAATTGGTGGGGCCCTGGAGTCCTTTATTTGCGGTTTAACTAACAAAGGTAGGGTTTAAGTCTGATAAAATCAATAACAAGTACTCCAGGTTAGTAATGACTGAGAGAGAGTTGATGATTGTGCCATACTCCGTATCTTTAACGTTGCGTTATCGAAACCAACTTGTTTTGCGGCCAATAAACTACTTTTTCTCTACAACTTTAAAGAAAGTTAACCGCAAAACATATGTTTGCAACAAGGTTATTGTTTGCGGTTCCAAAATTTGAACCTCTGCTAAGCTGCAAAGAAAGAGCTGTTTATGGGCCGCAAAACAAGTTGATATCGATAACGCAACGTTAAAAAACGGAGTAATACACCCTACGAATAAAGGACAACTTGGGACCTCAAATCTCGGCTTAGGAAGTTGTCATGAGAAGACCTTATGAGAGAGAATCTACCCGGCACGTACCTGTACCGCGCAAAGTGGTTGCTGGAATATCTTGTGTTGAGTGAGTTGGCAACATTGAAAAAAAAGCGCATAGCAAGTACTAGTAGAAGCAAATTCACGAACCAAAATCAAAAACAAAGTTACACCCCCATTCCGGTGTCAGAACCCGTCAAATATTGCCGGTGGTTCAGTACTTTAATCGACATAGTTTCCAGAAAAAGTGATAAACAAATATTAATGTAGAAAAAAATATCAATATCTTAAATCAAACGAGAGCCAAATAAAGTTTCAGCCCCATTCCGGTGTCAGAATCTGTCAAATACTGCCGGTGGTTCAGTAGGTACTTCAGTTGGCATAGTTTCCAGTAAAAAGTGGCAAAAAAAATTATACTAATGTAGGAAAAAAATATCAATATCTAAAATCAAACGAGAGCCAAATAAAATAAAACCCCCATTCCGGTGTGAGAACCTGTCAAATACTGCCGGTGGTTCAGTAGGTACTTCAGTTGACATAGTTTCCAGTAAAAAAGTGGCAAAAAAAATTATACTAATGTAGGAAAAAAGATCAATATCTAAAATCGAACGAGAGCCAAAGTTACAGCGCCATACGCCATACCTGTGTCAAAACCCGTCAAACTCAGCACAGTTTCCAGTAATTAATCCTGCGGGCGCCAGCCAGTCTCGCCGTCTGGCCTGCAGCAGGTCTGCTCAATATATCCCAACTGTTTACACGTTACATTTTCCATAATGGCTCATAATCGTTACATTGTTTGAGCGGCTCAGGTTTATTTTATGAGCTGAGCTGGCCGGTATATTAATTTTATATTGTACCTACTTAGTTACCTATTTTTCTTGGATTTATAAATAATTTATGTTTGTCTAACTTTGGTTTTTAAGTCGACTATCAAAAAGGAAGAACAAGAAGGAAGTTGGATATTTTGTGCTGGAAATTAATCTGTCAGTCATATCATCATTTATGCATAAACATCTTCACCTTATTTGGGTACCTGACTTAAATATGCAGTTGTTAAACTGCAATTTCTCATTGAAGAAAGTGGCAGGTTCTTAAACTTAATGAGTATTTTAGAAATATGTATATTTATTTATATGAATCGAGAACATTAAGCTGGACTAGGAGTGATAGAAAAACATAGAATGTGCCAGCTGCATCTACCCCCGGGCATGCTGTAAAAATCAGATAAGGGATTCGAGGGTTTTAGTATTGTAATTTAGGCGATGGGCTGTGACACCCAATATGCAGTTCTATCCCTCAAAATTTGTTAGACGTGGCGGAACTACCTTTGTTTAGGTCGTTTACGCTCTGCTCTGCTTACCCCATTAGGGATAAAGGCGTGATTGTATGTATGTATGAATACTTTATGTAATGGTGTGCGTTATCTTACTACCTTGTTTACATAATCTACTTCATTATCTTGGCTGTGAACTACAAAGAACTACAATATGTTATCGGGTGATAAATCTTTCCGACATTCTCGACATTTTTGTACATAAATAAATTCAAGGATTTTTGCTTAAAATTAGTATTTAGTTCAAGCCCTTTGCTAGAAAAAAGGTCATATAAAAATTTGAATTATTTTTAATAGGCATGCTTTTTGCATAAAATATAATCCATGCTGTGTATAATGCAATAAAAATATCTCTACCTAGACTTTGAAGATAACAATTATAATACATACTTCTGTCTACCAAGGCATAATGAAAATTCTTATGTTATTGAAATTTACGCAGTGTGGGATGCTCTCATTTCAGGTAGAGCGTTGTCCCACGATTGTTGGTCAGCAGGAACTGGATGCGAAGACCCTGGGCGCACATAGCAAACCGGAAGAGTCCAGGCGAAGGCCAGCAATTTTTTCACAAAATCTGTCCGCCTCAAGTCTTCCTGTATGCCATGTGCCCTAGAGTCTGTCTAAAGAGTCGTTGCACACGGAAATGGCGCTAAATTTAAAAATCTCTAAATGTAAACACGGAAAAACTACAATAAAACTATTTTGATACTTTTATTTTATTTGTATGGAAATATCAAAATAGTTTTATTGTAGTTTTTCTGGGTAAAATATTTTTAAAATTCGCACCATTTCCGTGTGCAACGCAACGACTCATTAGACAGACTCTATGTCCAGCAGCATTATGATGATTATTGTCTGATTATGATGACAGCTGCCTCCGTAGTCTAGTGGTCTGAGCCATGAGCTCCTAATGCGGAGGTCGTGGGTTGGATTCCCGTGGGGGGAATACAAAGTTGAATCTGTCAATTTATAATTTTGTGAGAATGTCCCTAGTTTGGTTTGGACACTGCATAGGCTTGTCCAAAAAGAAAAAAGATTCCGTGGGCACGTTAAGTCAGACCCGGTCGCTGTCTTTGATAATGGTCATTACACAAACAATGTCAGAGGCCTAATAGCTGCGCTACTAGCCGGATTCAAAACTCTTTCACCGGGGTCCATCGGGTCGTTTTTCGACACGAAAAGCCCACTCGACAAGAAGGAGACTGATTATGTGATTATGATTATGAAAATGGATTATAGAAAAGACGTACTCACAGCAGAGCCGGCGCGATGTCGTACCCCAGGACCAGCAGCTCCGACCCGGCGCCACTCATCACTGCGAAAGAACAACTTTATTTTATACAAGGACTAGCGGACCCGGCAGACTTCGTCCAGCCCAAAAAAACAACTTTTCCCGTGGGAATGACATACTTTCCCGTGGTAAAAGTCAGTTAAAAACCTTCCTCATGAATCACTCTATTTATTAAAAAAACCGCATCAAAATCCGTAGCGTGGTTTTAAAGATCTAAGCATACATACAGACATACATACAGACAGAGGGAAGCGACTTTGTTTTATACTTTGTAAGGATAAGGATTTGAAGGATACAACATACATTTTAGAGCAGATAGTGTTGTGACAGGTTGCAGAGTGTAAAGAACAGCGTACCGCAAACTGATAGGGATTGCTCAGTCAACAAAACTGGACAACTTTAAACAGGAAACTCTTTCAGAAAATGATAAAAAAAAAAACATTTCCTGAAAAAAAAAAGTGGTGAACGTTGTTCAGTTTCTTTGACTGAACTACCCTTGTCAGAATGCGATAATGCTATCCCTTACACCCGTTATTAGACCATCATCGCCGAGATTAGAAGACACCAAAACTCTCCCAAAGCTCTCATTTCCTAGCTTCTACAGTGTTATCAGAAAGAGAAAACCGGTACATTCTATGATTTAAACAATCCTTCCAGCATAAAAGTTTGAAATGATCGTCATCTTTTCAGATGAGCGTGATACGAAAGTTTTTATAAACTTTAATAAAATTGCTTCGTACGGTAAGTAAATGCTGACCAAAAGTGCGTCCCAACACCCAATAGTCCACCTAAAGCTATTTATGTAATCTAGATCAGAAATGAATGTACTTAGTCCAAACCAGTTGTGAATGAAAATAGTATCTTTTATTATAATAGTTTTCGCTTTTCGAAGCCCTTTAAGACCGTCAGAAAGGGCTTCGTCTGAGATTGATCATGTTGATCATGTTATAATTGAAACGTTATCAGAATATACATGAGGGGTACTATCTACTACCGAAAATGAAAAAAAGAAACCTCTTTCATGTGCACCTTTTGAAAAATAACTGGCCATTTTCTTCGAAAAAATTCATTTTAAAAAATTGCAGATGCCATTAAGTTTATTTTTTCTTTAATTTTTTAATGTCCCAAATGGCGATCACAACATTTTATTTCACGAAATTGGCCAGTGACTTTGAAATGTAAGTATGCAAACTTTTTAAGATAAATCGATGAAAGAGTTTTTAACATGTGTGTGTGAGTGTGTGAGTATACTATAGAATATGTGAGAGGTTTGTTTACACATTTGTTTACACCTATCTATGGTGTAAACATTTTACTTTGTATACGATTGGAGATACTTGTAAACAAACCATAATCATAATTTCTAAAATATCTCAAATAGTGTGTTGCGTAGTTCATTATCATTTACTTTTTATTTTACAAAGAACCATTTTCCGTATCGTTCAATCCAGTTCAATCTTGAAAAATGTATTCATCTGGGCTGGAAGAGATCACTCCCAGCGATAAGACCACCATTCCACGCGTTCATTTATAACCAGGAAACGTATAATCTGTTTAGCATTTCCAGAAGAAAATCCTAGATTTGCAAGCATAATAATCATGGATTGGTCTGAACAATGGGCTCTCGATCTCCGTCCCGGGTTTGATTCTTAGTGGAGGACAACGAAGTTGTTTCTAGTATGGTTAGGACATTGCAGGCTGATCACCTGTAGGTATGTCCGACGCAGATGGTAGATCGCCGTCGATGAAAATCAGTTGGGAGAATTATTTCTTTCCAATTTCTATTCTTTAACTTACCTACAGCAGTGATGAGTCCCCATAGCCTCGTCAATGGCTGTAGAAACTCCCAGGCTCTTAAAATCATAGACTTCTTGGGAGGTCCAGGCCCCCTCCTCGGGCTCTGGGGGGTCACTACCTGCGGGGGGCTAGGCGAACTAGCCCCCACCATAGCCTGCTCCGCGCTCATGGCCACGTGGTTATCATACTGATGCTAACAAATGTCAATGAAAAGTTCAGTCAAGATTTATGCCTTCTCAAGGTTCTCATATTGTTCAGTAAACAAACTCATCTCATAACACTAAAGTGACAAAGGCATTCCGATTCGGTTTTTACCGATTAAGACTGATCAATAGGTAATTTATTTATAAATCTTTGAATTTTCTGATCGTCACAGCGTCACTGCACATCATCAAACAAACACTGGCGTTGTGCCCGAGTACCAAAATATCACGCCTTGAAAACTTTGCCGTCCTATTTTCCTTTGCAATACATTTCACTTTTAAATAAATAATCTCTTTTCACTAAAAAAAATCTTCTTATGCTTATTTTTTATAGTATCTAAATAGTTAGGTCACAAGACTTCTGGCGCGGAAAATGCCGGCTGCGGCACGCGCTTTCCCGCGCGCGGTTTTCTCGGCTGCGGTCCGTTGGCAACTGAGCTGAGATGCAATCCCAAAATGCGTGTCTCTACCAGTGTCTCTATAATAACTGTTAATGTATCTCTGATATCTGTGATCGGCATCATCGGCGTGACGAAAGGAATCTCAAACGTTCCAATTTGCTTGATTTATTCGTAAACTTTAGGTATTTAATTTTGAATCACTTTACTGTAATAGATTTTTTCTTCTGATTGGGACTGAGATCTGAGAGGAACAATAAACATAGAATGTGCCAGAGCTACTTCTCTTCTCGTGCATGGTTTACATTATGATATGATTATGTAAAGGACAGGTTCCCGAAGAGAACTTCCCGGTGAAAGTTGTTCAGTTTCGTTGAATGAGCAAACTCTATGTGGGCTCAGTACAGATTGGTCGACTTCACATACATCATTTAAATTTCTTCGTAGTTTGTAACATCACAATGTTTTCCGTAAAAGCGCCGAATAAACGTACCATGTGAAATTCGGAAACCGAAAAACACCGATGTGTTTTTGTTTCGGCTTCGATTTCCACGGGGGGAATACAAAGTTAATATCTGATAAGATATTTTCCGCAGTTTGTGTCGGACATGACAACGCAGGCTGATTCACCTGCTATAAGAAGAATTTCGTGCTTCGGAGAGCACGCGTAAGCCTTTGGTCCGGGGGCTGCCTCAGTGGCCGTTACGGTACACGAACCATTTCAGAGGCCTAATTAGCTGTAGTATCAAAAGGTTTATGTTTAAAACCCCTGACACCAGGGTCCATGGGGTCGTACCTCAATTCGAAGAACGTAGACTTGAAAACCCACTCGATAAGAGGATGAGGAAGGACCCTCATACCCTACAAGTTTTTATTTTATCCTGAGTTTCCAATTTATTTGGCTACAAGGTGTGGCTGGATATAATAATAAACATCTCGCACAAACATGTAATAGAAAAAATATATTCGCCCATTACTCGCGCTCGCGCGCCATATACCGGAAACGGATATACCTATTCAAGCGGAAAGACGTCACTGCTGCCACCACCGCCAATGTCGCGCAAAAAAAGAAAAAGGTTTTTGTCTATGCTTTTTACAATGTTGCCATTTGTCAAATTTTTTTTAGTCAAAATACATACATACATACATATAATCACGCCTCTTTCCCGGAGGGGTAGGCAGAGACCACATCTTTCCACTTGCTACGATCCTTACATACTTCTTTCGCTTCATCCACGTTCATTAATCTTTTCATACACGCTCGTCGGTTTAGGGTACTCTTGACCTGACCTTTCTTTAGGACGTCTCACGTCCCCGATGAAATCAAAATAAAGTTAAATAATGCCGCTCCGTGCTGCTTATTCTCTGTTCTATGTAAAAGAAATCAAAAACCACCGCAGGTAGGGCTAACTTGCGTCCGAAGGGCTGTTTAGTTTTGGCGATGTGGCAGTGGCAAATGTGCCAAATGTGGCAATGGATGGCATGGCAAGCAGTGGTGTTAGACGTACCATAATTATGGTACATGTACCATAATTCAGGTCCTCGTACCCTGTACCCTAGAACTTCATTATGGTACGCAAAAGTACCATAATTTTGCATTTACCATTAATTACCATACAAACATTAGTTTGGCCACACAATTTGCGTGAAATGAAACAGATATTACGTTTTGTTCTTGTTTTTGATGCATACTAGTGATTATATTCTCTTGGATATAGGCCATTGTAGGTTTAACTTATCTTGCTTCCTTCTTGCGGTGAGCGTTCGGTAGAATAAAAGGGGTAGAATCAAGGTAGAATAGGTACGGAGAAGAATTTTTATGTCAAAATTACGTCCATTTCTTTTTTTTTTACCTATTTTACTGAAAATCAAACCGTACCATAATTTTTGCTGCGGTACCATAATTTTGACAGGCCTGTGTCATAATTTCTAAGTTGGCTTATAACACCCCTGATGGCAAGCAATGGCATGGCATGGCAACACTCAATTAAAAAATAAACAAGCGGGCGCATGGCGTCGTCATTGTGTTCTGTGAATTATTTTCTCAAATACCCGAAAACGTTTGAAAGTGTTTGTTAATTTAAGTGAATATTAGTGTAAAACTATCAGTGATACCTATTAGTGACAATGCAGACGGGCAGTGGCACTAAAAACCCTCCATGGGCCCGCTCAAATGTAAACTCTAGTATGACCGGCATAAATCCGCAAATAATGGATCCCAACTCCATGATGTCACAACAAGGTATGATGCCTTTCCAGCAATCTCAAGCGGTGTTCAATCCCAGCATGATGCAAGCCCAAGGTGGGATGGCGATGCCAATGGCCGGTCAAATGGGGATGAATCAAATGAGTCAAGGACAAATGTACCCAGGTAACGTTGTAGCTTACCCAACGCCGCGCGCGATGAATTCCAACATGTACCAAAATTCGCAATCAAACCAGGCTTCTTCGAACTCTGAGCAACGTGTGTTCACCGGCACCGTGACTAAGACTCACAACGACTTCGGTTTCGTCGACCATGATGTTTTCTACCAGACTTCCGTATGCGCTAAAGGCATTATCCCGAAGGTCAACGATAGAGTGCTGGTGGAGGCTAGCTACAACCCGAACATGCCGTTCAAGTGGAACGCGACGAGGGTGCAAGTGCTGCCGAAGGGCGGGCCGAATCAGAACAAGAATAACCAGAAGTCTAACAACTACAACGCTGTCCCACCTCCGCCTAAAGGCAACAAGTCTATGCCGGCTCGTCGCGACGACCGGGGCCCGCGCAACGATTCTATGCGCCGTGACAACATCAGAGAGGACAGGGTAAGGCATTCTTCTTATTCTTAGCATGTAGGTGGACCACGAAAATTACATGAATAATATGAAACAAAGAAACAATACATTGCTTTGGAAGGGACTTGAATTACACAGACCGTTTTACAGATATTATGAACAAGTAATTCAATCACCTACTCTGTCGTAACATACAGCAATTTTGTTATATTAAGGTACTTAACATTATGTAGTATGTACCTAGGTAAAGTCAAGTTTTTGATTATGTTTTATAATTTTGTTCTATTCCAATGACTGTTGTCTTAGTACTTCTGGTCAAAACTTTCGTCTTACATCAACAGAAGAGGTCACGTACCCGCTCCCGATCTCGTTCAAGGGACCGCCGTGACAGTCGCAACCGCAGGGACTCACCCCCTCGCAAACGCCCCGTCCTTCACCAGCCATCTCCAGCCAAATATGTGGTTAGAGTGCCTCGCATGCCCTTGGACATGTAAGTATATAGACCAAACTTTAGAGTAGCCATGAAACTAAACAACTTTCAAAATATTTACTTAAGTCAAAATACGAACATAAATAATTTGGGCCTTCTATAACAAATGGCTGAAGCAACTGGCACCACTTTGCATGGAAAGCAATTTTTTTTTTCTTTTTACAACCTGTGTTTTTTGTGGAAAGTTGTTCAGTTTCATGCATACGTTCACTCACACCCAATGAATTTTGCCACAATACCTACATTTTTATAACATTAACAACATCAAGACTTACAATCATCATCGTCAAAGTAACTGGTTCACATTTTATATCCTTTTGTTTACAAATTGGTCTTTACTGTATCAATTTTATTTGCTTACTAGCTGTTACGTGGTCCGTCTTGTAGAATCACTGTAGTGCCATCTAGCGGAATTTAATTTTGCAACATAATTGATTTTTCCACGGGAATGAGATGTTTTCCCGCGGAAAAAAGTAGCCTATGTCGCTCTCCAGCCATCAAATTATCCCCATACAAAAAATCATGTCATGCCGACGCTCTGTTGCGACGTGAAAGAAAGACAGACAAACAAACAAACACAGGTTGTAAAAAGAAAAAAAAAATTGCTTTCCATGCAAAGTGGTGCCAGTTGCTTCAGCCATTTGTTATAGAAGGCCCAAATTATTTATGTTCGTATTTTGACTTAAGTAAATATTTTGAAAGTTGTTTAGTTTCATGGCTACTCTAAAGTTTGGTCTATATACTTACATGTCCAAGGGCATGCGAGGCACTCTAACCACATATTTGGCTGGAGATGGCTGGTGAAGGACGGGGCGTTTGCGAGGGGGTGAGTCCCTGCGGTTGCGACTGTCACGGCGGTCCCTTGAACGAGATCGGGAGCGGGTACGTGACCTCTTCTGTTGATGTAAGACGAAAGTTTTGACCAGAAGTACTAAGACAACAGTCATTGGAATAGAACAAAATTATAAAACATAATCAAAACTTGACTTTACCTAGGTACATACTACATAATGTTAAGTACCTTAATATAACAAAATTGCTGTATGTTACGACAGAGTAGGTGATTGAATTACTTGTTCATAATATCTGTAAAACGGTCTGTGTAATTCAAGTCCCTTCCAAAGCAATGTATTGTTTCTTTGTTTCATATTATTCATGTAATTTTCGTGGTCCACCTACATGCTAAGAATAAGAAGAATGCCTTACCCTGTCCTCTCTGATGTTGTCACGGCGCATAGAATCGTTGCGCGGGCCCCGGTCGTCGCGACGAGCCGGCATAGACTTGTTGCCTTTAGGCGGAGGTGGGACAGCGTTGTAGTTGTTAGACTTCTGGTTATTCTTGTTCTGATTCGGCCCGCCCTTCGGCAGCACTTGCACCCTCGTCGCGTTCCACTTGAACGGCATGTTCGGGTTGTAGCTAGCCTCCACCAGCACTCTATCGTTGACCTTCGGGATAATGCCTTTAGCGCATACGGAAGTCTGGTAGAAAACATCATGGTCGACGAAACCGAAGTCGTTGTGAGTCTTAGTCACGGTGCCGGTGAACACACGTTGCTCAGAGTTCGAAGAAGCCTGGTTTGATTGCGAATTTTGGTACATGTTGGAATTCATCGCGCGCGGCGTTGGGTAAGCTACAACGTTACCTGGGTACATTTGTCCTTGACTCATTTGATTCATCCCCATTTGACCGGCCATTGGCATCGCCATCCCACCTTGGGCTTGCATCATGCTGGGATTGAACACCGCTTGAGATTGCTGGAAAGGCATCATACCTTGTTGTGACATCATGGAGTTGGGATCCATTATTTGCGGATTTATGCCGGTCATACTAGAGTTTACATTTGAGCGGGCCCATGGAGGGTTTTTAGTGCCACTGCCCGTCTGCATTGTCACTAATAGGTATCACTGATAGTTTTACACTAATATTCACTTAAATTAACAAACACTTTCAAACGTTTTCGGGTATTTGAGAAAATAATTCACAGAACACAATGACGACGCCATGCGCCCGCTTGTTTATTTTTTAATTGAGTGTTGCCATGCCATGCCATTGCTTGCCATCAGGGGTGTTATAAGCCAACTTAGAAATTATGACACAGGCCTGTCAAAATTATGGTACCGCAGCAAAAATTATGGTACGG